>VZTV01006950.1:3431-30732 GCA_013400875.1 Anhinga rufa | reverse complement strand
TTAAAATATTTTCTTTTAATTTATATTTTTACCTGCAGATTTGTAAAATATTATTAACAAGAAATTTAAAGTCTTCTCAGTTAATCAAATAATCAGCAAAAGGAAACCACTTCTCAGTACGCCTCCTAGACCATGGCCGACAAATAGTCTGACTCAGTGCGCAGAAGCCCTATCAACATGCCTGGCCAAATTCAACCAGGACTTACACCAAGCTACAGAGGATATATCAGAAAGAAGATGTGCCTCAGAAGGTTATAGTGATGCAAAATGATCATGATCACTTTCTGCTGAAGAGCCTACAAAGGATCAAAAGAATCTGAATGCCCAAATCAAGAAAAACATGTCGACCAAGTGCATCCTTTCAGCAGGATCTGTACTATGGGGTTTCTATGGATTGTGGCAGCAAACTATGAGTTACAAAAAAGTACCTGAGAAGGTATTAAGTGATTTTGATATCTGCCTTTGATACTTTGGGGCATTAGCAAAGGTTTTTATAATCGATAACGTCCTTTGGGGTGGCATTAGATTTTCTGGCAACAGTGGCACAGGAACTATGGCGAAGGTGGCTCAGGAGCAAGAACAGAAATGCCTTTCTTCCTCACTGGTCATTCTCCAGTGCACATCCTCACTCCCCTACTACACTGCAAACGACACTGACATTTATTAATTAAATCAAATAATATTTATAGAATCCCTTTCCCTATCCTTGGGGAGACAGAAATTCAAACACAATCAAATACAATCACAACAGCAAACTATTAAACAGCTGAAAATAGTAAGCCATTCCAGCATTAATCAGAATAAAATCTCAGGTTTGAGAGAGAAAACAAAGGGATTGACAAAGAGAGGGAATCGCAGCCCTTGTGAAAAGGGCCAACCCTTCCATATTGTTGCTGTGGCAAAGGCTCAGTCACTTGCACGACTGTTGGCTACAGCTCCTCTGAAACATTAAATGGTGCCAGGGACACGACCGCTGGCACCTCTTCTCCCGTTTCTAGAAGATCCCTGGCATGGCCGAGGTTGGGGCCAAACAGCACTCTCCCAAACGTCTCCTGGGCGTGGGCTGGGACTTACCATGAGCCAGGGACTGTTCTCAATGGGCATTTTGCATATGGCTGTCCTGTCTTGGAGTTCAAGACAGCTTAATAGTATGGATGTGGGCTATTTTGTGCCAGTTGACCTCAATGCTAAAGAATGGTCCAGGATGCGTTTAATTTACTAGCATGGACACAGCCAGTGATGTGAGCCTTCAAGATACATGGTGCCAGCTCTGCGATACCTCTCAGGGAGCTGCCAGATCTCTTTTCTTTAAGGATTTTAAAGCTACGTGCCCAGGATTTGAGAGACATGCAGGGAGAGAGGTGCACACTCTGTGGCAACTTTAATCTCCTAGATGGCTCTTGAAAACAACTGCATTCTAGTAGTTCTTTTCTCTGCTGATAGGATAACATCAACCAGAACATCAGCACAGCTCCCAGGCTACAAACGTTTCAGAGTTCGGCACCAGAAACAGCCCAAACCAGGTGAAGGTGACCAGTAAAGACAGCGATATGGTTCTAGAGAAGTTGAGGACCAGGTGGTGAAAGTGAGTTTCAGAAAATAGGGGGTGTGTGCCCTTGCTGGTGGCCAGAAGTTTTAAAATTTCCCACCATTACTCTAGCAGGCTTCCCACTGCCCAATAAACCCTTGCTGCTGAGAAGAGCTTTTGCCCCTAGAAGGCCGAACAAACTAAGGTGGTTAGAGGCCACTGCTGAGCGACTTCAGGTGCCGTTGCTGCAGCACTGACAAACTCAGGGAGAGAAGACGTAGAAATGCAGATAGGATCTGGGTGATCTGTGTGCCACTGGGATTTACTAATTGTCACTAGGTCAAAAGGCCAGCCAATCCAAGCAGGGAGCTGGAAGGCAAAGGAATCACTAATAAATAATACGTACAGTTAAGATATAACTTCCATTCACTGAAGTGAAAGACCATCCAGACAGGACAAGGGGGAATATTTTCCAAGGCTGAAATTTCTCTGGTTTTACCCAAGAACAGAATTTCTGTCAGACAAGTAAGGGTGAAAGTGTGGAAACATAACCAAGTAGGTCTACAGTTTTTGAATTTCTAAAACAATTTTAAGGAAACCAAGAAGTTGCATTTCTTCTTATGTGATTAAATATATATGTCCAAATAACTGTGCCCATTTGTAGGCACCTTAATTTAATGTTTACATGAGATAGATAGAGGGATATGTACTACGCTTTATCACTAATTAAGCTGTTTTACACATTCATACTGAGATGAATTCCTGCTCCTTATGGTTTGTACTTCGTACTTGTGTTTGCTGGAAGAAGAAAGTGGAAGAGGATGAGACAATTCATGCTGAAAAGGCAAATAAGTCTCCACAAGTAACCATGTTGGTCAAAACAGCAGACATTTGTGCTGCTGTACTGGGAGGCGGGGCAAAGAAAGAAGGGTTATACATGAAAAGCTACCAGAAGTATGGCTTTCCTGTCCCCGATGGAGAGAAGTTCTTTCAATTTTGCAACTCTGTGCCTCTGTTTTCACTAACCTCTTATTCCTCTGGTCACAGTCACCCCACCCTTGCAAGAAGTTAAAAGTACCCACGTGTATGTAAAAGAGCAGAAAGGTAATCAATGTCTGCAGATAAGGGGCCTCTAGTATCCGGCTGATCCCCTGCCCAGGGTTAGTTCTGCAGCCTACAACAATACCCTCAAAGGTAGAGAATGTGGTCTGCAGTGAGGAAAGGGAGGTTTGCCAGCTGATGGCACTTACAGCAGCTACTCAAACTGACAGCAGAGACTGCTTCTCCATGTGTCACCAACGCATCAGTTTGGAGGGGTGGCCGGCCATCACCTTGGTCACGGGATGAATGTGGCACACCCACAAATGCTAGGCAGCATAAGCACTTCTCTATTATGAAGCTTTAGCCATAATGCACTATACATATTTATGCTAAAGCAAAGATGATAGTGGTTGAGTTAGTCCTAACCAGACTAGAGATTTCCTTAATATTTAACCAGTGATGACCCCACCTTGGGCTTTTACGCAAACAGTGCAATCCACTGAAATCCATTTGAGAATATCCCTTGTTCCTGTGATGCTACTACTTTTTTCAAGGTGGCCAAGACTCTGTAGTGAGATGAAAGTGATTATGGGAGATAATCACAACGATAAGCAGGGGACCAGGAAGAAAATGTGCAAGCCAAAGCACCAAGTATGACTACCAAATCAAGTGGAGAATGACTAGAGAATGAACTAAGGCCTGACAAAGATGGCAACCAGACAAACTCCATAGCAGACACCATGGTGCCAAGCAGAACAGAGCTTAGCATGCAGCAAGTGTGATTTCCATTACCTACTGTCCAAGAACACATCTGATCTAATGAATAAAAAAAGCCTGTGCTAGCAGTTTTTAAAAGGAGCTGCAAAGGAAAAACAACGAGCTCATGCCTTCTGACCTTGCTTGTTTTTTAGCCTGGTTTCCTATGGCAACAAGGCTTGTGATCATGCTCTGTGTGTGCACGTGTACGTGTGCGTACATGTGCGTGTAAAAGACAGATGGAGAGTGACCATCAGGGTGTTCAATAACCGTGGAATGCATTGCTAGTTTGTAGTCAGACCCAACACTCGGATATGGTCTCAATGATAATTAAGTTCCTACAAGATTTGTGGAGGTAGGTGGCTACCAAGACTAGAGAGACTTGTAGGTTTCCCAGGTTTGGGGGAAAGGCTGCACTGTGAGTGCACACCTTATTAGGCACTGGAGAATCCACACAGGAGAGGGCAGTTTTGGATGTTCCAACTGCAGGAGAAGCATCATCAAAACTTCCAGCAAAGCATGACACGACCCTAGGAAATCAGCTTTTTCAGTTCTGGTGCTACAGTACGTAAGACATTCGGGCGACATTCCTTCCCCTATTTTTCCTGGTGAGAGTTAACAGGGACATCCCCATTGCTCATCTTCAGGAAGCTGATCCTGATTGACGGCAAGAAGTAATAACAAAAATTCTGAATTAAAAGTTGTTTAAGACTGTTGCATACGTCGATAGCCACATAAATAAAACATTTTGCAAGACAGATGAGAATCAAGGGTATGATAACTGCCGCCTTCAACAAAAGGCCAAGAAACGTCATAGGCAGCTTAGCTGGGTCCTCCAAGGACAGCTGAGAAAAACCAAGTGTTGACATTGCTGAGGTCTGCCAGATAAAAAGGACAGTTACTTTCTGGTCAGTGTGGTTTGGGAAGACCCATCAAAACCTTTCTACCTTTGTACATAGCCTTCTGACACAGCAGACTGCCTTCTTTCTTCTTCTGAGTCATTTTTAACAACGGAGAGGGAGCAAATGACTACTGCAGACAAGAACCTTCAGAAACTTATCAGCAACCAGGCCATTCAGACAGGATCACCAAGCTATACTCGTAAGGGAAGTGAACAAAGTAGAATAAATGAGCATACGCCAACCTCTGCAGTTCAGTCACCAGCTGCCTCAGGTCAGTCCACCCAAAACTGTGTCTGCTTGTTGAAGCCTCCATTTTGCTGAAACATGTCTCATGGAAATACTACACACCATTTGAAAAAGAGATGCCTGTCTGGGGTTATACTGAAAAGCTGGTGGAGCCTGGAGGAGGCCATGGAAGTCCTGCTTATTAACGGTCTGTTTTAATCACAGAACCTAGCAATTCATTTGGGCTAGTCATATTATACAGGACAGAGGAGCAAAGCCATTACGACGTAGTTTGAAGAGGGAATGATGGGCAGTATTTCTGTCACCCCTTTTAGCAGAGACAGTCATCTGTAGTATGAAGTTCTACATATGAGCAAGTTCCCTCTTTCCTGTAAAAGCCAAAATTGCCATTTGTCATTGCTATGTACAGTTAAATAGCTATCACGTTTGACTCCAAAGAGACTGCTCTCACTGCCTGATGAAATCATATTTCTATACATTGGCAGATCAATTTGGGATCCTCTGATCTGGAAGTCACTCCAGAGTCATCTGAAAATAGTCTTTTTGTTTTGGTTCCAAGTCAGATGTGAAATGCCTCTCCATGTGAACAGGCAATGTATGAGTATATCTAAGGGCAGAATTTGACCCTCATAGTTTTCTTTAATTTTCAGTACTGTAAAACCAATACTGTTTAAAAACTTAATTGCCATTTCCCAGGCAGATATATTTGTCACACTTGCAAACATGGCTTCTAAAACACTGATTTTTCTGGCCTCTTTATTTACCATTGACTACGTCCTCAGATCCCTTTTCTCTCATTGCACAAGCTTCTGACTACGTTATAAATATTCTCAGAGTTGTGAAATAATCTTTTTATGCACCTCTGTCCTTCTGCTTTTACACCATACCCCTCATCTCTAAAACTGATACTGATCCCGTTACATTCAGTAGGAGCAGTATCAAGAATCAGGCACGTAGCTTTTTCTTAGATGGTTTTAAATTTCTGCAGTTTGGGAGGGATGGGGTGAAGGGGAAAAAAAGCCTAACTAACTCAAAATTCTAAGTGAAAAACCAGAAACTGTAACAACTTACATATATAAAATAAAAAGCTGTTAATCTAATAGCATCTTTAATAAGTCTTTTGACCCCCCACAAATTTTAGAGACTGATTCCTGGTTTTGCAAATTTTTCAACCTAGTAACATCAGATGGGAAGATTTCTAGATGTTAGAATTTTACCTCTAAATTTAACTAAATCAGGACCAAAGGTTTCAACAATCACAATGATTAGATTTGATTAAGATATCAGGTATTTGAGTTAACTTTATCTTATGGTACCAAATTAAGCAAAACAGTTTCATTTATGTGTCACGTGTCCCAAACAATCCATCCAATTTCATGAAATATACTGTCACATTTCTTGTTGATCCCGGCAGGCATATGTAATTAAAAATAAAACTTAGTATCTGTAACCCTTCCCTGCCTTCTCCTCCATCCAAATATCTGCAGGTCCCAAGCCTGCAAACATGTATTTGTTTGAGGAGACCTGCTGGCTTAGACTACTCACAAAATTAGACTTACTCATACGTACAGAAGCGTTTATAGACTCAAACCTGAATCCCCAAGCTTGAAAGAAAGACTATCCCAAACAGTGACTGCTCAAAATAAGAAAACTTCAGTAGAGTATTTAGTGTTTTGAAATACAAATGTAAAGTTACAGAGGGGAAATTCTCATTTGAAAGACAAGATATTTCTAAGGAAAATATTAGTAATATACGTAGAAATAAAGGATTAGAATAATACAGAAATTAAAACCTGTTTCATATATGGCCCAGAAAGAAACATCAAGTAAAATATCAAATAAAAAGCAATGACTGGGACATTCAACAATAAGTGACAAGTAAATACATTGTTAATCAGTAGTTTAAATGGAGAAAAAAAAATCTCCAGCCTTTGTTCTCAACAGCAAACATTTTTCATATTTTTAATGTCAAAATTTAAAAAAGGAAGGAAAATATGACTGTTACTATGGAATAACTACGAAAAGAGGATTAACATTTCTTTTTAATTTTCATATTTATTTAATAACATTCATATTAACAGATGACAGAGTGATAAAATGGCAGTATGCTGCTCTGACAATTTTTTTTTTTCTGACCCAAGCTTGTTTAACATTTAGCTTCCACTACTGCCTCAATGGAATTATTTTTCCTTCCTACTTTGGGTTATATTCATATAAAAAATTCATCCTAAACCTGCTTTGTTGGTTGTAAATGTGCAGGAGACTTTTGTTTGCATATGACTGAGCCAAAAACATGTTTTCTTTATGCATCTGAATTGCCCTTATGAAGCCAACTGGCTTAGATCATGCTTACGTGTAATAGAACAAGATTCATGGGACAGAGCAATATGGATTTGACCGTTTATCTAAACATGCAATTAGTTTTTGTTTTATTAGCTGTAGCAGTCATTATGCCCTTTATATCAAGAACCCCCTCACTAGCTATAGTAAGGACAACAGAGTAAAGTTGTTAATTTGTTGTTTGTTCTCTGCTTCATTATAAATTTGGATATTTTTTTTTCCAAAGGAAGCAAAGGAATAATACTCGTGGCTAGTTTTTAATGCCAGTTTCTGCTCTGGCCACTCAGCACCCAGATAAATACTTTCCTTTACTGGAAGCAAGACTATGGAAAATAACGTATGGAAAGCAAGCTGCATTTGGCCTTTACACACATGGGCTTGGAATCTGTATCATGCCTAAGAGACACACTTATCTTCCCCCCCCCTGCCCCAAACATTCTCTTACTCACATGCTGGACCCTTGAATAAGCATATACAAACTAAAACTTTCATTAAGGCTTATTTTTGCTAGGCAAATGTGCTTCTTAAGCAACTATTTTAAAACATCCTCAAGGTCTCCATTACAACGCTGCCTAACTTTAGAATAAATAAAAAAGCTATCACAAATATTCCTTCAAATAAGAAGCCTGCATTCATCGTGCATCCAGAACTTGTAATTTCAAAAAGAGCTCCCAAATATTTTTGGCATCTTTGTGATGTTTAAGTTTCCCTCCTACATTTTTGGCATTCGGTTTGCCTCATTTTTGCTCCTCCTCAACGGACAGATTAGCTCGAGCCTTGACACTGCAGGCACTGAGGCAGGCTGCTGGCTCAGCTGACTGGTATTGGCCACCACAGCTCCAAGGGACTTCATGAATGTTACAGACCTACCAGTTTACAAGACTAAAACCCACTAAAGTTAAAAACTATTTGGGACTAAGGGTTGGGACCAATTACATTCCATTTTTATTTCGACCCAGACATTCTAACAGGCCGAGCTAGCGTTGCGGCAGGGCAGTGGGTAAAGCGGCAGATCGTGACCTGGTGCTGCAGCCACAGCTGGGCTCACGGGCCAAGCAGGTGGCCTCGGCGTAATGGTGCACGTCCCCTCTCCTGCCCACTCACCTGGTCAGACACGCTGCCACAGTTTTACGTGTCTGCTGGCCCAAGAGGGTGGGGGACTGACTGCACAGATCGGTTTCACCAGAGGCTGATGCCTAGACGGCCAAATGGGCACGTTTCATCAGGCTCTATTAGCACAATTTGCACCTTCCAAAATTCCCTTAGACCAAGATCTTCTATTTGCTTCACTGAAATTCTGATATTCAAATACCATACCGTTCAGGGCTGCTAGAAATCACAGAGAGCAAGTTGACTGGTTTTCTTCTTGACATCTTTTCCCAAAACTCCATTAGACCTAACTGTGGTTACCTTTTGGATACCAAAAAGTAATATCACATCATCGTTAGATTCTATATACATTTATTCTTAAAGCTGGTACAGAAATAAATGCTGTATAGTTTGGGGACTATCCATAAGGTTAAAAAACAATGGCCTAAAATTTCAAACTTGCTTGTCTGAGGTTAGGCTCGTAAACCAGGTGGCAGGGAAAGGCAAGCCCATAAATAAAAGCATCTGAAATCAAGGAACAACTATTTGATGTAATGTCTACGATACATACAGATGCACAAGCCCACCTATGAAAGCAACCAGTATTTTTAGCTCTGTAATTAAGTCAGTGGACTTTGTTAGGAAAATCTGGATAACAAAGTAAGCAGGATTTGGCCCATAGTTGCTTTATCACTAGAGAGAAAAAAAAAAAAAAAAACAGCCAACCTCCTTTGGTGTGTTAGACACTTCAGATACATGTTCATGACTTCTCGGTCCCTGTGCCAGAGACGTTACAGTCTGTTTCCAAATAAAAATCGTGACATGAAGTGATCACCAAAATAATTTTGACCTTGAAGGACACATTAAAATGGAAAAAAGCAGCAAAACTTAATCTGCTGTTTTTCCCATTGAAGTCTAGATGATGCCTGTTCCCCTAGATATAAAAAATATATATATACTTGTGCATAAAGAGGAGACCACTGTTACACAATTCTTCTCACGTACAACCTCGTGCACAGGTCTACCTAATGTATGCACAAAGCCACAGTAAGAACTACACAAAACATAAGGGTTTTGTATATGGACAGACAGACAGATAAAATATACATGGCTACACGTGCACACGTACACTCAGAGAAATCATGACAGCTGCTTCCCTCAAATAAATGAGGCTGCTGAAGGGACCGATACAATCCCTACTCAGTGAGAAAATAGCCCTTAATTTCAGTGGGGTTTGGATCAGATTCAGTTTAACTAGGTGAACAGTACGCACCTTATAGACACGTATGTTCAAACACATTTTCAAAGCAACTCTTGGAACAGCAATAAATTTGTGAAATCCCTCTCCAGCATAACTGTTTTACTATATAGAACTATACTGCAGTTTCATGAACAACTTAAAATTCTATTAACCTACCCAAATGCCTTATAAACAAATGAACTGAGAACAGATTGATTTGATTCTATTTATTATTTTTAATTATTATACTTCTCCTGGGTTTTTCATGCACATATGCCTACATATATGCACATATACCAAATCCCCCACATATGGAGTCCTGCTATACAAGTTCAAATTTGTACAAGAAATTCCTTTAACAGGAATGAATCAAGAGACTGATTTAGTTTAATAAGAGTGAAAAGCAATGACTGTTATTTAATTGGGACCATGTTAACTAAAATTTCACATATGGAGCATGGGGAATGTGAGAGGGGCACGCTGATGTGGTACTAGTGAGTTCGGTAGTGTTTCATGGGTGTTACATGACTGGGGGGTACGGATGATGGCGGACTGTCGTCTTTTGTAGATCAGAACATGCAAATTAATTTGAAAAGAAAAAAAACAAAACAGATGAAATGCAATAAATGTTATTTTATGCAGAAGAATATTTTCTTCTGTTTCAATCTCATCAGATTTTCCTGATTTTTTCTAAGATTGCTTTTCTTGCATATAATATCTGCTTAAATTTGGGTGGCAAATAAAATAGCTAAATCATGGTGGTTTTACTGTATATAAATATATATCAACTGAACAAAATAAATGAAAGGAATGAATATGCCTCAAAAGAAGAGGTCAAATAACAACTTGAGAATAAAAAAATTATCACTCTTGAACCAATACTTTTTGTATACAAGTCTAAAGGAGTTTTGCTAATTGCCTCACTGTAGGAACAGAACTGACCTCCATAATCTCATGAACCATATAGGAGAGTAAATGAAGGTCTTGCACAAAAAGATATAGTATAGCAGGTTACAAAGGTTTCAGCACTCATATTCATTTGGGAATCTTTAAACCTATTAGCATGGAAGTACTTGGTCACATTTTGTTTACTGAGCACTAAACTGCAGGATCTCCCTTCTCAGTTTGGCAGCTGCATTATACATATACATTATACATATATTTTTAAAATATATATTGAGCAAAGGCCTAGTTTGACTATGAATAATCAGAGAAGGAAACAATCAAGCAAGCTAACAAACAAGGTACCAATGGTTCATGTGATACAAGTTTGGAAGGTCTCTCTTCAGTTGCCAGGCAATAATTGTTAGTGTAAAAAAAACCACAAACAAACAAACAAACAAAAAAAAAACACAAAAAAATAAAATACCCCCACTCTCATCTTTTGACAACCTGAGCAGAGAGGACCTGGAAAACCAAATATTCCTCTCAGGTTTTGAATAGTCCCTATGCTCTGGAATAGATGTAGCATGGGGCAGTGAATTAATAAAGCCAGAATATCTATTGCTAATGGGTTTACCAAGCACGTGAACAGAGACCCAGTCACACAGTACCAGAACTACATCCTACAGAAACTGTTCTAAATAATAACAAATAGAAATTCACAGATACCAGGATCCTTCAGGGAGGGCTGCAAGGTCTTTATCCCACTTCCGTGACTGCCCAATTAAAAGTAAAGCAAAATTCAGCAAGAGTTTGATTTTCAACACAATCAAGGTATTTTTGCCCATTGTGAAAAGGAAGGGGAAAAATCTCAGATGCAGTAGTGCAAGACAAAAGGCCTTTCCCTGCAAGCATCACCTTCTCTGAGGGGTGCTTACTGCTGCGAGGAGCCCTACCGTGGTCAGGCTAAGTCCTGTTAGAAGGCTGCTTGGAAGAGGAAAGCCCTTGCTGGATCAGGATGTAGTTACTTTGCTCAAAAAATAGCTGCTGGGTTTGCAAATAAGGTACAGAGCTTTGTATCACAACAGACTGCTGGTGAATACAGGCAGTCAGAAAATATTTTCCTGGCTGTATGGTTAAAAAACTGAATGGAAGTTGCAGAAATGCAGGCAAACACAGGTCAATAAGCATTTTTTTTAAATGTCCTCAACTCTATAAACTGTGATATAATGAAATAGCCTGCCCTGTACTTCAGCGTAATTAATACTGAACAGGCCTTAAAAAAGTTAGTAAATATTTATGAAATGAACCATAATTTTCTTAGTGCACAGTAAAACCTGTGAATGAGTAAACCATCTTTAAATTTTTGTAAAACTTATACATATCAAGAAAAGGATCACATTTTGCCTTTACTATTTCTACTATGGATTTGCATGCATATGTATTTGTGGATATGTTCATACGTGCACGTACACATCCGTCCATGTAGCCATAAAATAGTCTGCACGCACATACAAAGACTGGTATATTCACAAATACCGGGTAAGAAAAAATAAAGAACTAAAAAATGCACCTTGTATAATTGTTATAATAAGTTAAAACTATTAAAATTATTATGTAAAAAAATGTCACGGTTTCTCATACTAATTTTATTTTAAAGAGCAGAAGGCACTTGGAGAAACTTAAAAACAAAAAAAAAGGGCAATGCTGATTTCCCAATTTATAGGCCCTTTATTTTTGTATTTCATTCAGTTTGGCCAGTAAAAAAAAAATACTGAAAAATCAATTGTTTATCTTCCTATCCTAGCTATTTTACCTCCTCGCTGTCATGTATTAACACACAAATCAGTTGCATTTGGCTTTTTGACATTAAATATAAAGTCTTTTAATTTAATTTAGAAACAAAATATAATTGTTTTTCTGTTCCTTCTCACAAACGTACTTTTTAATTTATTTTTTTTTTTAAGAAAAACATGGGGCTTTAAGAAGTCATTTGCCATAGGTCCTTCAAGATGGCTTTTAGGGTCACACTTCAACATAATATCCCTTACACTGCAAGCCTGCTGAGCGGAGCTCCCACGTTTCAGCTTAGTGACTTGGCACCCTGTTCCTTTATGTCACACTACACCCAAGTACTTCAGCCTCTTAATAAAGCCTAGAGACGAAGGTGTGGGTGACCTGCCAATATATGGCCTAGAACAATTCAGCGTATAAATCAGTATCGTAAAGTTAGGAATTTTTTTCTTGCTCCTGTTTTTTTTATTTGGTTTGGTTAGGCTGGCCTTTTGCTGCAATTGCGTGATAAAAACACATGCATACGAACATTCACATACACCCCCAACAATTATTTACAAAACTCTGTGTAAAAATGTGGAATACATGTTCATAAATCCTATTTTTGTGTAGTAGATTCTTCCTTTCCACCCTTGCTTGCCTCAACTTCTCATAAAACAGGGAGCACATGCTCCCCTCTACGCTTTGCAGTTTCCAGCGTCATCTGCAACGCCCTGCCAATGGGTAATCCATTTCTAATCCAGCCACACTGCCTGCAAAGTCCACGTCAGCCCTGTGCAACAGGCACAGCAGCACACACCACTCTAATTTACCTACGAAGCAATTAAGGCAAGGAACCTTAACACGAAACTCAGCAGCCGAGGGGGAGATTTCTCACACTTATGTTGACAGGCCCTGACATCTGCTTCCTCTGCTCTGTGGTGAACTCTGTGATCGTCCAAATGCCAGAAGACGGTGGCCAGCCCAGCTAGTGATCACGTCTGCTGAACCGGCTGCTCAGGCTCAAGCTCGCTCCCCTGCCTTCTGCCCTGCCTCCCAGTTTTCTATTCCTGTGTTCACCAACGTCTTGTTGCATCGTAGGAAACAAGGCGGGAAGAGCAGGGTAGCAGGGGAATCGGCTGAGGGCCCTTTCCAGAGACAGGTGTCCATAGGGTGAAAATCTGGGAGACACAATGGAAGGAAAACAGAGAGACAGCGCGCGAGTGCCTGAATCAGGACAAAGGAGAGGAAAAATGAAACAGAAATAAGGGGAAAACAGGAAATTTAAAAAAAAAAAAAAAAAAGGAGGGGGGATTAAAGAGAAAAAGGAACTGAGTTGCATTCAGTCATTCCTCTACCTGTGCCGTATCATACTTCCCCAGCAGATGTTCCCGTGAGGGTAAGGAGGGTGACTGAGAAGCGTTGCTTTGATGAGGGTGAGTCTGGGAACGACAGCGGACTGATTTTTTTTAAAAGCCTACGTGTCACTCTGCTAATTCATTTATTTTTTGGGCTTCTTACGTCCTGATTTGGAAGGAAAAGAAAGTTACTAGATACATTGCCAAAAAAAGACACTCTCCAAAGCCATGTCATCTCTCCCTGTTCTTTAGGGTGTCCCTCTCTTTCTACCTCCTTGAGAGGAAATCCAATTCCTCTTCCAGCCAGGAATTCTGCCCGGCCCTATGTTTGGGATGCATGGGCTGGAGCCTCTCTGAGGAGCAAGAGGCTATACAAGCAGATCTACGGCAAGGGCCGAGGACCGGGCCGAGGCAGGAAACCCCTCACTGCACCATCCCTGCACTGGAGATGTACCAACAAACAGCAAATTAACAACGAGTATCTGTTTGCATCAAAATTGGCAAACGTATCAGCACGGCCAGGGACTTCTAACAGGTATATCAGGATTTTTCACATTCTCGTAGCAAATAAATAGCTTATGTACATTTCCCCTCTATTCCTACTGGTTTTCTCTTCCCTTCAATCACCGGCCATTTCTGATGTGACAAAACAGAGCATAGGAACAAACATGCCGAAAATTAACTAAAAATATAACAACCTAATTAAAGAGATTTAGAAAGGAAACCAAAAAGTAATAAAGACCTGGCATCAGCTTGCCACGAAGGACACGGGCGGCTCCGCCAGACATGCAGAATTTTAGCAAGTCACCCAGCCAGGATTTCCAGACAGAGAAAGGCAAGGGCATTGAGACATTTCTGTGTTGGCTTTTGTGTCTTTCCTTGGATGCTCGCAGCTCACAGGACTTACACTAAATTAATACTGCTGACTATATATTCTGTATATTGAGGTTAAATAACTGTCGTGGCTGCTGGCCACTTCTCCCCAACCCTTCTCCTAATTAACAGGCCTTTTTCGTCTTTACTCCTCTCCCGGGAAGTGCTGACATTTTTCCCGGAGTGGACACTATGTGCCATTCACTCCGCGCAAGATCAAACGCGCTCTCTTCTAGGCCACTTCCTCCTTTCCCTCCTTTTGCTTGTACCGAGGGTGGACATCAACGTGGGCACTGACTTACATCCGCACAATCGGGAGTGTAATGCGATGAGCTGCACAACAGTACATGTATTTTCAGCGCTTGTCCCGATTCCTCTGTTGGAAAATAACCTTATTTTTGCTTCAGTAAAGCTATAAGCTCAGGAGTGTGGTGGGCCCTGATTCAGCAGCGCTTTCTGCCTCCCACAGCGATCGGGTAGAACTGTTCACGTGAGGGCAGGTAATTCAAGAAGGAAAAATGGAAGAATCACGTCCTTTAAAAACTAGACGCCATTCCTCCATGGTGGTTTCCCACTGCTTTCCATTTTTTTTCCTCCAACCATGCACTCATTTTGAAAACGCATCATTTAAAACAATCAAATTCTCAGAAGAATATTTTTTTTTTGCAATTCCCTTTTTCAGAAAGGTTTGCATGCAAACTGAAAATGTTGGGGTTTCCCAGGCAGTTGAACTTTGTCCGCTCGGGCAGAAGCCCATGATAGCTGACGTTATTTAGCATGGCATTATCCCATACTGTTTACTTACAGCTAGCTGAAAATACGGGATGATGGAACACATTTTCCCGGGCACACCCGGACTTTATTCTTAGTAAATTGTTTACTATATTCTCAGCCTAGAAACTCATGTTACTCTAAGCCCAAAAAACATGCCCACTGGAGCAGCCACTTTCAGCTTTGGGGAGAAGCTGGCAATAACCCTTTCAGTACCTCCACTAGCTAGCAAAGTAGGCAACTTCAGAAGATAGCTTGGCCACCGCCTGGGAAAGACAGCTGCTGCAACGGGAGAGCAAGGAGAACAGGAGGGAAATGGGGATTTGCCAAATTCAGAGAACGACCTTTGAGAATGGGGGAATCCTCTAATAAAATACACGGAAAATTACGTTCACCTCCCTTTTCCTCCCACGTGTCTCCCATCTACACCTGCTTGGGAGAGAACAACGTGGTGCCTAGGCGTTAGGACTACCAGCACCCCAGCTCAGCAACATTACACAAACACGGGGGTCACGCTTTGCCTCCTGCTGGACTCGAGGGAATTGTCCCTTTTCTCCTGAGGAGGTTAATGCTGCATCCTGGTGATCAGCACGGGTACCATGGGTACTGGGATGCATGCCCTCCTCACTGTGCTTATAGCCCAGCCCGTGACTGCCGGCACGGGCACAGGAACATGGGCCACAGGAAGCACCTGAGCTGTGCTGGAGGCCGTGCTGTGGCCATGCAGAGTGGACGGCGTGTGCCAACCCCAGGGAGGTTCTGCAGAGACTAAAGCTGTGTTGGAAACGAGGTTCATGTCACGCTGCTACCATGATGCACTTCTCCACGTGCAAATATAACAATTAATACAGCACCTTCTGTCATACTTCCAAACCCATATGAACAACAGTGTCAAATATGCTGTAAAACACAGGTGTCGCTTGTTATTTTTAAGTGGAAACTTTGAGTTTCACAGAGACAAGTTTTGTAATTCTCTTCTACAAAATAGGAAGCTTGACTATTCAGAATTAAAACAAAATGATAAAAAAAAAATCCACTTTATATTCACACATATATATGTATTCTGTGTGCACGTGTGCACACACGTGTGCAGCCGATCCTGCGCCTCTGTGTATTGCTCTAAACAATACTGGGTCACTTACACAGAAAACTTCCTGGATTTAAAAAAAAGGTGTAACTTCTTCTCCCTGCTCCAAACAATGTCCGTGGACACTGCTGCAGGTCTAAATGCACCTCTTCCCTGGTTATATTTACAAATGGAAATGGATTCTGTTTACAAACAGAAATTAAAGTGAAACAGCATAGTCTCTTTTCAAACTAAGTTTAGCTGCTGTAGCTCTCCTCTCTGAAGTTTGGTAAGTCTACACCCAACGTTCGCCCCCAGACTGCCTGTCAGGTCTGCAGAACCATAAATCTGCTAACCTTTCCTACCTCTTCCACTGCTAATGAGGCTTCATCAGGGTTTTCACTCTTTCATGCTCCCTATGTTAGATAAATGCAGTGGCAGCTAAGCATGCTGTAAGAACTGCTAACTGCATTACTGGTTATCAGAGCAGTTCCAGTGGTCCTGCTAAACAGGTGATAATAACACCGGGAATATTTCAGCAAAACAGACTTGTGTGGACACTGCCAGTGAGTCAACAAACCCTACGTATCCTTCCCTAAGTAGTCCCCATAAAATATTTCAGAGAAGAAAAGATAAGAGCCAACAGCAAGGAACAGCAGAAAGATCTTATCAGAATTAGTAAATACGCAGTAAATTAAGGAATGAAATTCTGTGGTAATAAATGTAATAAGGGAACACATGGGGAAAAAATAAATCCCAGGATCATATATAAATAGGGTTGAGATGTTGGGGTTATCACATTTCCATGCAAGCATCAGTTCAGTGCTCATTAATGATCAAAATCAAATAAAATATTATGAATTAGCAGAGAAAAAGAGTGAACAAACAATAGAAGGCCATTTACCACCATAAAAGACCATGGTTCTGCCACATCTTGAATACTGTGTGCTGTTCTGGGTTCCTGATCTTAAAGCCAAAACTGACAGTAGAATTAAGGAGGCTCAGAGAAGGAGACAAAGGAAATTCGAAGGTATGGAAAGGCTTCCATGCAAGGAATTATTCATGTGACCCAGGAGGCTGGTACGCAATGTAGGAGAAATGATCAATATTTGTTTACCACTATGAATAAATATAGCTGAGGCTTGTACTGGTGGTCCAGGAGTAGGCTTCTTTATGTAGCTAGAAATCATCAAATTTTCCACTCAATGATATTTGTAGAATAAATATGTGAAGTATATCAGCAAAGTGGAAAACTGTGGATAGAGACTGAATTTTCCATGTGGAGGATGAAGGGTTCTCCAAAGAAGGTGTCAGGAGCCAGGTTCAAAGCAAACAGTATGAGGGAATAGAGCTGTGGAACTTATTGCTGAAGGATGTTATGGAGGTTAAAAGTTTACAAAGGGTCGGGGGAGAGTGGACAAACACACAGAAGAACAGTCTACTGAGAGTTACTGAAACAGAAAAAAATATGCAGAAACCATATCTAGTAGAGGAAATTAGAAATGTTTGACAGCTGGGAAGAAATTAGGCAACTGTCANNCAACTGTCATGCTTGCCGTGTTCTTGCTTTTCTCCAGGCACCTCTTATAGCTGCTATTGGAGACAGGACATTTTTCTAAATGAGTCTTTGGTTTGATCCTGCATAGCCACTTTTGTGTTCTCATTTGACACTGTAGATCCAGATTTATAGTTCCATTTGTCAGATTCATCTGAGTTTGCATTTTTTGATTGACCAATCCACATGCTTATTCTTTCCATGTCATGTAGAAAAAAGGCTTGTAAGTCAAAACCAGAGAGGTTTGTTTAGGTGAAATATTAATGTGTGTGTTTTCCATGTTTGTCCTCTCTTTCTTAAGTATTGGTTTGTAACAGGTGCAACTGTTTTCTGTGTTTTACTCCCCCTGTCATAATCATATTTCCATTAACTTTCATTCTCTTTTTATTTATTTATGGTCAAATTTCTGTGGAATATTGGCTTTGACTTGTCTGGAAATAATTCACTGAATAAAATATTTCCATGCCACCAGTAAATTTGTACAGTGTGTAGACAGGTATAGGAAGAAAAATTGATCAAAGTAACATAGTAAATTAGGTCCAGGATTTCCCCCACCATTACATACACAGGATTAATGTGGGGAAACTAGATCCAGCTAAAATTTTTGAAGTGCTGACCTGCCTTAATAATAGTCCATCTTATAGTTATGTCCACCGGTACTCTTACCCATGCTGTATCTGAGATATCTGAACGAAGAAAGAAAATTCTGAATCCTTGTATAGAGACCATATGCAAACACAGTGCTGCCACATTCTTATAGTGCTGTGCCAGCACAAACGATCTTGGTTTTGATTAGCTATTTACCTGAAGAGAAAGATTTTCTACCTTGAGTATCAGATTGTTTGTTTACCTTTTCATTTGCCCTCAAGTAGTCATATATTCAGAGGAATAAATACATAATTTCTAAACCAATACTGTAATTATAGGTAATGAACTGTAATAGAGCTAGAATAAAAAGAAAAAGCTGAGAAATCAAGAGGCATTCTGAATGTCTTTGAATTATTATTTTTTAAAAATCAAATTGATCATTCTAAGTTAATGTTAATATACCTATGGTTGATTTTACTCTGAGAAGAGGGCCTAAATCACCACTTTAGGCCTTCATGGCTTCCCGAGATCCCTTTCTGAGTTTGTTTTCTCTGCTCCAAATGTTCAGGTTTGACCTGACAAAGCATTCAGGGCTCAATGTCTTGACAGAGAACTCCAAAATTTCTGAGACAAATAAACTGCCTATCCTTTAGGAAGTCCTAAATAAACTACATATATTCATTAGAATACATTTAATGATGTTAAACTTCATCATAAAAAGTATTCACCCTTAAAAAAAAGAGGATAGAGAATGAATAGAGTATTCCATTTTAATGGAGTAAAAACTGAATTATAGATCAATTCCTGTGTCTTTTTTAATGATGCTTTGGGATATTGTGTCTTTGCTCCTTCCTAGAAGCAGAAGAAGATATGGAATAACAATTTGTCATTATCCATTGGAAAAGAGTTACCAGGGAGTCAGCTCCTTGTACCTTTTTGATATCGGTAAACTTTACTAAGTAGTGGAAATTCATACTTTCCATTAAAAGTACAAGACCGGAACAAAAAGGTCAGTCTGCCATGCTTACTGAGTGCTTTTCCACTGACATTTGTAGCATTGGATAAGCATTTCTAAATCTTTTTGCTCCTTACTATTGTTCTATATGAACACTGCTGACATCATAATCCTTCAAAACCACTTCTAGCTATACAGTCATGGAGGAAATCCCCCTTCTCAGCCCTTTTGCAACACTGATATATTGCACTGTAGTGGTGGTGTGGGTTAACCCCAGTGGGCAGTTAAGCAACATGCTAAACACCACATAGCTGCTTGCTCACTTCCCCCCATTCCCCAGTGGGATAAGGGAAGAAGAAAGGAACAAAAGCAAGAATATTTGGGGGTCAAGATAAAGAAAAAAGTTTAATAAGTGAAGGATAAATAAATGGAAGAAGAGAGAAGAAAACAAAACAACAGGAGTGATGCAAAGGCAACACTTCCCACATCCCATGGGTAGAGCGATGCCCAGCCAGTTCCTGAGCAAAAGAAGGCTAAACCTCCCTAAAACTCCCTCTTTTACTTTTAATTGCTATGCATCATGTTATACGGTATGGAATATCTCTTTGGTTAGTTCAGGTCATCTGCCTAGTTGTGTCCCCTCCCAACCCTTTGTGCACCCCCTCAGTCTATTCACTTGAGCGATCAAGAGAGAAACTAAGAAGGCCTTGATGCCATGCAAACACTGTTCAGCAAAAGCTAGAACATTAATTTGTTACCAGCGTTTTTGTCAAAAATCTAAACCACAGAACCATATGAGCTGCTCTGAAGAAAATTAACTCAATCAAAGCCAGGCCCAGTACAAGAGGGCCAAACTTTTCAGTGTTTTGTCTAGTAGTGGCACTTGCCTATGGAAAAGAAGGCAACTCTGGTTATAGTGAATTAATTGATAAGGTAGAGTGTGCAGGTCCCTGAATTATATGCAAATATACTTGAGGAAAAGGACAAAAAAGCCACCACAGAATTTGGGCTGCTCAGTGTTTTAGCTCACCATTAGCCATTTTAAATTGGATCTTTTTTTCATGCACCGCTAAAATAGGTCTATGTTTCAGTAAGCTAATTTTCACACTACAAAGTGCAAAATCTCATGGATTTGCGTGATCTTTCCTGTATTATTGCAGCCTTGTGGTTGGAAAGAAGAGAGATGGAAGAAAATTGTGGATTATTTCATGTGAAAATAACTGCTGCATTTGCAGAAATTCTATTACACAGCAATGCTCTGTATTATTGGGTGTGCGAGTCTCTGAGGATACATATAGCTACTTTCTATAGCACATAGTATACTAACAGTATATGAAGAAGCAGTTGGCTGGAAAATGTTAGCAAAGAACAATGAATTCTAGAGCTGTTTTATTAACCCTTGTGGGCTGTTTTTTCTAGTGCTTACACAGACACTTGACTAGGGAGGGCAGGTTCAGGCCTTTAATCATGAATGCAGCCAGTTACCCACACTGAAAATCACAGAGGTCTCCGGGCTAACTGCATGGCCAGAAGTCTTTCAGGTATTACAAAATCGATGACAGTAACAATCAATTGTATTTGTTAGATCAGGTATGAAGCAGTATAGCGTGCATGGAATCTGAATCATCCATTTCCATGAAATATACTGGCTTTCAAAAAACCACATGTATTGGATCAGTCAGCAAGTATTTCAGAAAATACCTGCTTCCTTTCTTCGGTGTTCAGTTTTATACATCTGAAAAAACAGAGACCTTCCCTTTAAAAGGTTTTTATATGGCTACGTCTTGTTACATGGAACTTGCTGTGTAATCCTATGAAATGTAAATCATTGGATGCAGAAGGGAAAACAAAGGAAAAACAAGCTGTGAGCACAGAAAAATACAGTGGTAAGCAATCTGTATCCTACCTACAGATTGCAGGTATACTAGCTCTGCCAGCTAACTGCTTAGATTCATAGCGGGTTGACAGGTCCATGCTAGAGAGGCACATTTTTCCTTTTCACCACGTTTCTCTTCTTATTTTGCACTCCTTCCCCATATGCCACAGCAAAATTATATTCTGAGTCTCTTTCTCTCTCCCTGTGACATCTTCATTGCTGCTTCATTAACCAGTGCACCATCAGTGCATTTCATTACAGCTTCTCTCCTGGCTCACTGTGTTGATGCTAAGATGCAGCTACAAACTGGCTATCAAAATGCTAGTCTGTGTTTTAATCCTTCCTTCTGTTCAAAAGAGGAAGAAGTAATTTCTTTGGCACAATCCTAAATAAAACCCATATTTTATCTATTACCCTTACTGGCCCACCAACCTGAAATGCACTGGGGAGGTATAGTGTGGGATGTGACAGATTTATTTACCTATTTGTTTACTGTAAAAGGCTCGGGGCATACCTCCTATGTGATCAGTGTATTAAGACAATTTAGACTGATTTTATGCATGTGCCTTCAGCTGACCTTGAAAAAGTACTGAAGTTAATGAAAGCATGCTTCAGTTCCATGATTGTTAGGAAACGAAAAGGCCATGCTGTGATAGATATCCTCTGTGACATATACCTCCACTTGTACCAGTAGGGAGGGGCCATGATTTAAATACTAGCTGGTTTCCAATGGGTTTCCTGGGTTGGGAATACACTCAATTCATTTTAATTTAATAGGAAGATATAACTTCAAGTATGATAGAAGCACGTAAATCAGTGCCAGAACACAGAGGAATAAAACAAGTATATTCAGAATCTCCTATGTAGCCATCAAAAGGGAAATAAGAAGCTTGATGACCTCACCAGAGCAGTCCAATTGTTATGAAATGTGGCAATATGTCTGGTGCAAATTTCTAGGGGGAATGGGACTAAGGGAAGGGTGTTGTTGGTCCCTTCCCATCCACCCACTGCCCCCTGCCAATTCCAGCTCTCCCTGTTATGCTCTGTCAGAGCTTTCTACTACTGCTGCATGTTAGACAGCTGCGAGGCTGCATCTGTTCTCTGTTTTCCACACAATTAAGGCAAAAAGAAAAAATATAAATAAGACAAATTGCTCTGACACTAAATTCTGTGCAAATCTATGTCTGAAGTTTATTATTTTGTAGGAACTTGGTGCAAGATTTTGTCTTTTTTAAAAATGTGATTTTGCAGGATTTTTTTGATACTACTTTTAAATTGGTGGCCCTAGTTTTCTAGAGCCATGTACTGTGGCCACCCCAATTCCAGCACCACGTACTGCGGCCACTCCAATTCCGGTGCCACGTACCACAGCCACTTCCCCTCCAGCCCCCAAAAAGGACTGTCATGCTTTAGCCCCAGCTGGCTACTAAGCACCACACAGACACTTGCTCACTCCCCCCACCCCTGTGGGATGGGGGAGAGAATCGGGAGAGCAAAAGCAAGAAAACTCGTGGGTTGAGATAAGAACAGTTTACTAATTAGAATAAAATGGCAATAATAGTAATGATAATAACAATGATTAGGATAATAATAATAAAAAGTAGAAGAACAAGGGAGAGGAACAAAACTCAGAAAAATCACAAGCGGTGCAACCGCTCACCACCCACCGACCGACGCTGTCGGTTCCCGAGCTGCGATTGCTGCCTGCCCCAGCTAACTCCCCCAGTTAATATACTGGGCATGATGTCATATGATACGGAATAGCCCTTTGGCCAGTTTGGATCGGCTCCCTTGGCTGTGCTCCCTCCCTTCCTGGCTTCTTGTGCACCCGGCAGAGCATGGGAGGCTGGAAAAGTCCTTGACTAGTTCAGCACTACCTAGCAACAACCAAAACATCAGTGTGTTGTTGGTATTATTCTGGTACTAAGTCCAAAACACAGCACTGCACCAGCTACAGTGAAAAAAATTAACTCTGTGCCAGCCAAAACCATGACAATACACTAATGGTTTTCTCTCTAGCACAGATCACTTTTTGGTTTTGGGAGGGAAGTGTGAAACAAGAAGTGAAGTGAGGAAGGAGAAATGCATGTCATACTAATACAGAGAAGGCAAATCAGTAGCTAATCTGTAAGGGACTCTAAGAAAAAGACTGTGACTCCTCTTGCATTATTTGAGGTACGGCACACAGTATGTAGAGTTGTCAACGCAAAACTCATTAAAATTTTCATTATTCTATTATTTATATTGTAGTTGTGACTGAAGGTCCCAGTCAAGAACACAGACCAATGTGTACTCATAAAAGGAGTAGGGAAATTATATTACTATTATTAGATTTAGAATGACACGGACTCTGAGCATGGTCAGGCTGGCACCACTAAGACAGCACCCTGACAGTGGGCTGCAGGGGCAGCAAAAATAAATGAATGTGACTGATGGTGGAAGACACAGTCACTTTGCAGAGAGAACATTCAGGCAAGAGTACTTCACTCTGAGATGAGAAATGGCTAGTGAAAGCCACATACAGACTGGAGGATGACACAGCTGTGTACCTTAGGCTTTGCAGTACTTCATTACATACTCATCACTTACGGGCATCATAACAGAAGTAGGCTGAAGAATAAAGTGAATGGCTGGGATTAAATCTGAAGGCCAGTGTAAAAGAATGGCAAAGGAGAATTAAGTAATAACTACTTGGAAAGAAGAGGAAAATAGACATTTCTGTTTTGTTTTACTGAGTACAGAGATATAATTTAATTTCTAAAAAAATCTGATCATTTTGGTCTCAGGTGGGAATGATGGGGTTTGCATTTCATATCTCAATATACCCTTTCTTTCTTCTTCCCTTCTTTCTTTTTCAGGTTACCTGTGCAAATTTAACAAATGGAGGAAAAACAGAACTTCTAAAATCAGGAAGCTCCAAATCCACACTAAAGCACATATGGACAGAAAGCAGCAAAGACTTGTCCATCAGCCGACTGCTGTCACAGACTTTTCGTGGAAAGGAAAACGATACAGATTTGGACCTGCGATACGATGCCCCAGAAACTTATTCTGAGCAAGATCTCTGGGACTGGCTGAGGAACTCCACAGACCTGCAAGAGCCTCGGCCCAGAGCAAAGAGACGGCCCATTGTCAAGACTGGGAAATTTAAGAAAATGTTTGGCTGGGGCGATTTTCATTCTAACATCAAGACTGTGAAGCTAAATCTGTTAATAACAGGGAAAATCGTTGACCATGGCAATGGGACATTTAGTGTTTACTTCAGGCATAACTCCACTGGTCAAGGGAATGTATCTGTGAGCCTAGTGCCCCCTACAAAAATAGTGGAATTTGACTTGGCACAACAGACGGTGATTGATGCCAAAGATTCCAAGTCCTTTAACTGTCGAATTGAATATGAAAAGGTTGACAAGGCTACCAAGAACACACTCTGCAACTATGACCCTTCAAAAACCTGTTATCAGGAGCAGACCCAGAGCCACGTGTCATGGCTCTGCTCCAAGCCCTTTAAAGTAATCTGTATTTACATTTCGTTTTATAGTACAGATTATAAACTAGTACAGAAGGTGTGTCCTGATTACAACTACCACAGTGACACACCCTACTTCCCATCAGGGTGAAGACCAACATGTGTCTGAGACTGAAGTCTGGGGAATAAAAGAGGTCATATGACAGGGCTGTAACCTCAAGGAGGAAGGCCACATCTATTGCCTGGAATGTGTCTACCTGCTGCTGATGTCAAATGGCTGCAAATATGTTAGTGGAAAACAATCTAATGTAATTTTTGCCCAGTCAGCTCCATGTATCAATCTAGTTGTAAATCACTATGGATTTGAAATAAAACCATACACATACACAGAGACACACACTCTTTTCAGCTCACATCTGTTGAGATTCCTGTTAAGAGAGCTTTCACTGTCTGATATCTAAAGGTTTCAGGATAACCTGTCATCAAGCAAAATGGATTAACTAGACAGAAAATGGTTTATAATGCAGACTGTTATGGAAATCTCTTTGAAAGTCCTTTGAGTACACGCCAATCAATAATCCCCACTCATGCATTCTACTGCTTGGAGTAGCTGTACTGGTAAATAATACTGTAGGAGTAAATACTTGTTAAAATGGGAGAAATGTGTGTCTAGAGTTCAGTATTCCTTACTATATGAACACAGCAAAGCATCGTGACTTTTTTCCAGCATACAGTAGGCACATTCGAGGTGGTGTTAGGTGGCTCTTTTTCCGTGGAGCGAGCCTGTTACTAGTAAAGATGGGCAAACATTTGGAATTTACATGTGGGCAGACATTCTGATTTCTTGTTTCTCTGACTCTTTAAGGTCCGATTCTTTAAACATGGTTGAGTTTAGGCCAGCTAAGCTACTTAAAAACTCTCCAACTGATCTCTAAGAAAGAAAATGCCTGGTGGAGAACATGTAAGTTATAAGTGGCTGTCTTATCTTTATTACAAAATATTGTAACAAATTCAATATCCTAGTCTTCATTTGTATGAATGGTTTGTATTGTACATAATTTAACCAGTGTTATTTGAGCTGCTTATTAATATTAACTTGTAATTGTCTCTCTGCTTGTTATTGGTTAAAAACGATCAAGGAAATGAGGAATCCGTTTTATCAATGTAGCTGTAAACTCCATTAAAAGACAGAACTATGTACAAAGCATTTATTCAGCTAAAGTATTGTTGAAAGCTATACATATACAACATTACAGTCTGTCTGTATTTAGATATTTTATTTCCAGAGAAAAAAAATGAACTGTACATAAAAATAAAAAATCTTAAAGTTGAGTTTCAATATGTACTGTGTAGATAGTAGTTTAAATGTTTCTGACAAGCGGATAATATTCCAAGTCTGACATGGTTTTCGATCTTGTCTCTTTGCATATGTATATATATACATATATTTATAAATCTCTGTGTGTGCATGTTTGTGTGTGTATATGTACATGTGTGAGTATATGTACACGTGTGTGTGTGCGCGTGTGTGCGCGTGTGTGCAAATTCATATAGACAAATATGTAGAATATGTAAAAATTTCTCAGGCCCTATTCCTAGCAGGCAGATCTCATTGCTGAAGGGTCTTGGTAACTTGAGTGGAAACCCCACTCGCATAAGAAACTGCAGGAGCAGGGCTTTATTTAAAATGATTCATTACTGTTTAGAAGTGGGGAAACATGGAGCCACTCTCTGTATACATAGGCCTGCCTTTGCCTTAATTCTAGCCTCCTCTGAGGCACTGATCTCTCTTTATGGAATGAAGAGATCCCTTTTTATGGAATGAGGGAATTTTCTTCCTAGAAAGAAAAAGCTCATAGCTTTTATATATACTTACTTTTTTTTTTGTGTGTGTGTGTGTATAGTGGCACACTTTACCCCCAGCATCCAGATAACCAGCAACTATAATGAGTCCATGCCTAAAAGAAGGCTGCCCAAAGAAGAACTCAGTATTTCCCTCATATCTTTCAGAATTATCATTCTAGCAATGATTCCTTCCCCCTTCCACCCTCACCCCCAGGTTCTGTGCTCTTGTATCAAAGCTGTGAATGCAGACATGGGTCAGCTTCCAAATATGCACAGCATCATGAACAGCTTCTGCAAAGTCCCAAAAAACAGTTCACTAATGTTTCAAGAAGTGAGAAGTTTGAAACCACTTCCAGTTGTGGACCTCTGTGCTGAAATGTGCAGAACTTAAACAAGAATGAAACAAAGCAAATGGATAACATTAGTGACAAGTAAATATTTTCCCACTGATGTATAAGCAAGAGAGGAGACTTCCATATTATCATTGTTTTGGCTCCTTTGAACAGATATGACTGTGGGAATTTCTTCATTATATATGACATTTCCCAGGACAGCCTTGTGACCCTGGACCCTGGGTATATTTGGAGAAAGAAATTGTCCAAGCCAAGTCCAGATTCTGATCTCATTCAGGAATATTCTGAGATACAATTATTTCTTTTTCTTTGACAGGAATTGCGGTTATACTGGTAGTGTTTCCTCATTTGTGCTCTATGGAAAATAACTGTCCTGATTATAAACCATAAAGTAATCTGTGCTGTGACCAAGGGTAAAATCTTGGCTCTATTAAAGTCAATGGGAATTTTGCTATTGAGTTCAGTACAGATTTCAGTTTAATAGTATGTAGAATTCCAGTGTTAAATATGATTAGCAATCTTATCAATCTATATCACAATTGAGCATTACATGCTTTGTGTTCTCATTTATATTTCTGAAAAATGGATGTGAAATACTATTACTGGTAAAGTTTCATTATTTTCTTTCTTTTTTAAAACTTCCCATAAATATATGAAGTATATAGAGTCTGTTCATATATATGTATATTTATCAAAATTTCAAGTAACATGAATACAAAAAAGAAGTAATCATCATAATGGTTTTGATCCTTTTAATTGTGGTAGTTGGTACTTTATCTGCCTCTGTCACAGTAA
>VZTV01006948.1:265-24729 GCA_013400875.1 Anhinga rufa | reverse complement strand
GGGGGCGGGGGCGAGGCGGCGCCGGGGGGAGCCCGTGTGGGGCCGCCCGTGTGGGGCCGCCCGTGTGGGGCCGCCCGTGTGGGGCCGCCAAGGGCCAGCCAGCGGCAGCCAAGGAACGCCGGCGCCGGCAGTAAGTTGGCCGTTCGCGTGGCAGTCAGCTCGCCTTTCCCTGAACGGGCGTGCTAAGGCGGCAGCACGTCCGAGTCCGGCGAAGCAGGCCCAGGGCAGGACGATGGGCACAGGACGGTTCAAAGTGGTGTCTTCAGCGCATAAAAGAGGTGCTTTCTCTAGGCAGGGGATAGATAGAAAGTAGGGACGTGTGTCATCAGGCTATCTATTGCATCCTGTATGCACTGCTCTAGGGAGGTGGCAGAGCCACGCGCTTGTCATCCCAGCTGAGTGCTGGAAGTTAAGCTTCTGTTGGAAAGTCCGCACAAGGGCTCCCATACTACGACTGGCACTGCAGACAAATCTTGTCATGCTCCAGTTACAAATACTCCATAGAACTGCACGCTTTGTCATACTGCGGGTTTCAGCACCGGTGTCTAACCATTGTATGATGCACACCACTCTGCAGAGGTTTGCAGTGCCATGGTTACACTACATCTAGGGAGCAGTTCTATGCTTTTACTGATGCAGTGTGGCTCCAGGGTCCTTACGGAGCTGATGATCTTTTCAGACACTGCAGAGTAAGTTCACAGTTCCATAGCAACTGCAGCTCTGAAGAATGACACCTCAGGAACACTGCTGCACGCAGTCTGCATTCTGCCCTCCACACCCGCCTCGTGAAATTCTTGTATCAAATGTTCATTTGCTGTGTAGTTCTTTGCCTCCTAGCGGGCAAAGTTCATGGCTCCAAAGCCCTTAAAGAACCAAGTGGGCTTATTGCAGAAAAACTAGCTGTTGAAATGCACCCCAGACTCCTGCCACTGCTGCAAAGGAAGCTTGCAAACTGGCATGGCAACAGCCTTACGAAGATGCTACGTGTTTTGCCATGGGTTTTTGAGTGAGTTTGAAGTGCTTTGCTGTATGTAAACATTGTGACCATCTGAGGTTGCAAATGTGGCAGTGGCATCCTTTAGGAAAACCTGCATGGTTTTCCTGCTGCTGCCAAAAAACTTGCAGTAGTCCTCTGGCTCCCATAGACTTCTCTGTCACTACTGTAGTGATGTGACCATAACATTCATATAGAACTACTACAGATTTTTACATGAATACCACAGCACTACCACTTCAGTATCCACACTCTTTTTTGCTACCACCAAAAAACCAGTTGTGGTACAGAAAGCACTGTAGAGATTATCACCTGTATGTGCTACTGCACAAATACCAATGATTAGGTCTATACAGCTTTTCCTTTGTTCCCCCTTTTCCCTTTTTATCTAAGCAGTTCTGCTTTTTTTTCCTGTCTTGTCTTAAATTTGCATTGGGCTAATCCCATGCACTCCTGATAGCCTAACTTAATTGCCCAGCATTTCTGTACAGGCATGCAATTTTATTCTCTTCTTTAGTTTGGCCAAAATAGTCTTTTTATCTTCTCCTCATGATCTCTCCTTTTCAGTGCAGGGATAGGGGCAAGGATCTCCCCACTATATCATACGGCCTCCCTTACAACATATTTTTTGTTTCTACTTTGTCATGCTTGAATATTTATCTCCCCATCCTTTTGTCATTTATCACTCATTTCTTTTCTCAGTGGCTGCTTTTTTCCATCTGACCAGTATGACTGTCAGGAAGCAGGAGGGACAGACTGCTCCATATGGAAAGTAGAGCTGGGAACAGAGAGTTGGGAGATTCCACAATACCTGAGCAAGAAGAACAAAGCAGGTTCACCAAAACTTCAGGCAACAAGCCAGGTTGCCAGGCAAGCCTGTAGTGACAGGGCAGCTCAAGCCAGAAGTCAAGCCAGTGGGTAAGAATCACAGAGGGTAGGCACAAGCATACCTGCAACGTCGTTCAGGCAGACACTAAGGACAAGAGCATGAATTTTAAAGCAGCGTGGGAAAGATGAGGGGCAGGCACCCAGTGAGGCTTCTCAAGGCCTAACAGCTACTTGTAAAAGTTGGCGCTGAGCCCTTCCAGACAAACCCCCAGAGTGGTGGGAAGGGACATGGGGGAGATGTCCTCAGGGCCCTTACAGTCACAGATCTCTCCTATATGCAGCAGAGGTGCTGGTAAACAGCCTTGCCTTCAAGGGAGAGGAGAGATGAGGTAGGGAAGCAGAAGGAAGGGAATCCCTAGCCGTAACTGTCAGTGCTAGCATGCCAGGGAAGATAAATCTGCTAACAGAAACATAGTCACTCCTGAGCTGGCATCATGGTATAGTCATTTTTAAGGACTAGTCAGCCCATGGTGAGGTCAGTGACTGATCGGGAGATGCCTTGACATGAAGAGAGCAAGGTTGCCGTGATGCTGAGATTCTGGTGAGGAAGACAAAATGGACTACAGCCAATCAGTCTAGATGTTCAGCCTGAGTCTCCTGCATACACACAATACCCTTTTGTGCAAAGGATTTCCTGGAGTTCCTGATTTTTGAAGAAGCTGTTCTGAGGGTTTCCAGATGCCATTGGGGCTACAATCCCTGCAGCCAGAAGCAGTAGTTTAATACAGTACTGTATACCCCTCCAGAAGGCAAGGGAAGAGCTATAAGGTGTTGTGGGCACAGTCCATTGCAGCACACAGTGATGTTCTGTCTCTTTCCTTTCCTTCCTCTGTCCTTTCCTTCCTTACATAAAGCCCTTATAGACAAGCAAAAAAAAGTCCACCAATATGTGCTTTCATTAAAAAACAAAAAAAAAGAAACTACCTAAAAATGAAGAAGCTTGTTAAAAATGGAAGGGCAGCTAAAATAATTATGTCTTTGAGGGTTACATGAAGACTTTAAGGATACCATACTGGAGGCTCAGGGCAAATGCATATAAAGGGAAAAATGAACCTGTCATAGTTAAGCAGCAGGGACAAGGGAGCCTGCTGCTGGGGACAGCTTTTCAGAAGCAGCCTTCCAAAAGCTAAATTTGGGCCTAAAGTTGAAAATAGAATCCAAATTTGTGAGAGATGTAAAGTAAACCACACCATGAGACAGGCCAAAAGGGTTTGAGGAACAACTTGCCTAAGGCATAAAATCTAATAATAAATCCCTTTTCAAACACTTCAGGCTCTGGAAGCCTGCCAGACAGTCTGCAGCACCAGGAAAATTAAAAAAAAAATTAAAGAAGCATACAGAGAAAATAACAGAAAATCTAAATTAATTCTTTACACCTGTGTTCACTACAGCAGGGCTGGATGACATTCCCAAGCCAGGTCTTACTCTTTATGGGGGAACTCACCAGGGGTTGTGTCTTGAAAGAGTCAGTATGGAACATGTAGGTTATGGACCATATACCCAAAATTAATAGTAAAAAAATCACAAGGACCAGGTGTTATATAACCAGGAATTCTAAAAGGATTCAAGGGTGAACTACAAACTGTCCTGTACAACCTCTAGTATAAAACTGCTTTCGTAGCAGGAGACACTGATGTGTCAGCTGTAACATCAATTTTTTTAAAAGGATGCCATAAAATATTTAGAAAAGTACAAGCCTGATGTCTGTAGCAGGCAATTTAATGGAAACTGTAAGATAGATGAGAATTAGTGAGCATATGCACAAAGATGCTGTAATAGGAATAAGTCAAAATGGCTTTTGTAAAGGAAAGAACTGCCTCAAAATCCTACTGAAACCTTTATAAGTCAACAAGCTTGTGGCTAAGGGAGATAGACTCTTGTATCCTGACCATGGACTTGTGGAAGGGATTTGGAGAGCTCACTCATCAAAAGCTCTTAAAAGTTATACTGCCAAGAAATAAATAATTGCAGGGGTAAATAACTGGTTGAAAGACAGGAAGTGAGACAGTAGGAGTCAATAGTCCATTTTCACAGTAAAAGGAGGTCACCAATAGAGTCCCACAAGGATGTGTTCTGGAACCTGATTTCCAAGGAACCATATTTCTCAAGGATCTGGAAATGGCAGTGTCAGGGTCTGGTGATGGTACAGTGTTATTTAGGGAAATATAGGCAATGGCAGGCTGAGAAGAACTGCAAGCAGAAGAGTGTTAGGATACTGAGTGTTTGGGCAAAAAAATGGCAGATGGAATTTAGGGAAGTAGTGCATATTGGAAGAAACCTTCCTATCTTCACATTTGAAATGAAGAGCCCTGAGCTGTTGTAACAGTTATAACACGTAGTTGTAGGAAAATGTCTTCTCTTCTTCTTCTCTAGTGTAGAAGAAATCAAATCAACTATTAAACATTGCTAAGAAAGGAGGAAACAGAGGAAACATCAAGACAGTGTATAAATTGATAAATATTGTCCACAAATCTGGGTCCTTCATCTCAGAAAGAGTACAGAGCAACAGGGAAAAGTTCAGAAAAGGGCAAGAAAAAAGGGATCATAAGGATGTAATGGCTTCTGTACAAAGAGTGTGGGGGGTTGAATATGATAGAGGTCTGCAAAATCTAGAGCAGCACAGAGGGAGGAAGCAGACTGAGCACTGACCTTTGACAGATGATGTCAAATTAAAGATCATTTGCAGTCCTGGCCAGGCAGCACTGAAAGAAGGTAAAATGTCAAGATTAAGCTGCGCTTGACCTAACAAGTATGAGTGCCCTGAGGATCCAAATGAGTCAGAAGCTGAAAGAAAACATAATGGTGGGGCACTGACACTAATAACATGATGCTAGTAACGGAATAGCTAGTCTGAAAGATCTGAGTGTCCATCCCAAAGCACTGCACAGGAAAATTAAAGCCATAGGTGCATCAGTAGACCTTACCTGCCCTGACCAGCCTCACATGGGGCTTCCACCCACACGCTCTGTCCCATGGGCCCAGGAGCTCCATTTAAGTTCAGAACTGGGTCCCTGAATCTTGCCTGAACTATATCATAGGTGTACCACAGGTATACTTTTGTCCACTTCTGTCTCCTGTTGCTTGTTCCGTCTCCTGCATTTCAGGATTGACCTCAGATACAATTTACCACCTTGCCTTTGTCTGCTGATCATTGGACTGTTGATGAAGCCTGTTATTGTCACCAACCCTGCCTGGCTACTGCAGGATTACACTGTGAGTGATAAGATCAATTCCCCTGCTGGTTTTATGGTCAGTCCTGGCTTATCTTTCCCTGTGAAGCAGTCCCCACTCCTGACTGAGAAGTCAAGCCTCCTTGAACTCTGAACTGAGCACCACGGGGCCAGGCTCTCTGGCTGTGCAGGGGCTAGCCCTAATGGCTCCCTACAGCTCCAAGCTAATCTCCAAACCCCAGCCAGGAAGCAGAGATTGGTCACAGCCCTGCAGGATTCTTTAACATCCCCTGTGCCCAGAGTGACCCCTGCCCCCAGCTTTGCCAAGCCCCCGTCAGTGGGGGTCAGGTGGGGGTTCAGGAATTCATTAGGGACACATGGCTAATCTGTACAGCCAAGACAACAGATACTAGCTGCTCTGCAGTCATAATCTCCTGGCTTTCAGGTGGCCAGGGTGGCCCTAGAATGAGTCACCTCTATAAGAAATGCAGTGGCTGTTTTCCAGAACCCTGAAGCCTTATTCACTGATTTGAAGTGGTGTTTTTGGGGACCATCGATGTACAGCTGTGGCTATGATTGCCAGCTCCAGCAGGAAAGCTAGGTAGTTGCTGACTAGACAATCCAATTTATGCACTAGCTGTGGAAAACTGGCTGGGAAGAATGAGTCCTTAATGCCCACTACAGATTACTGCCTACTCAGATTCATTCCTTTGGTGAGGCAATGGGCAGTGCAAGAGGTTGAGGTAATTTGTGTAATGGTTTCTTTCAGCTGCTCCTTGCTCCTTACTCATTTTCCTCTGCTCTGGCATGACTCACCCATGGGTCGCAGTCCCCTTCAGGGTGTACCTCCACAGGTACAGAGCACCTCTTTTTAGGAGCACATCTCCAGCTGTGTCCCCAACATCTCCTTCTATGTGTTTCCTCCATTTCTCCTTTCATGTCTCCTTTGCTGCTTCTCAGTGTCTTTTCCTCTTTTTCCTCAGTGACTGCTGCTACCTCTTAAATATGTGTGAGCTGGGGTGCCACATGCTCCTCTGAAGTTTTGGGGTGTAGTGGGTTGTTTACATTGATTTCAGAGTTATCTGGTACTGGCTGCAAGTGGCACAGGGCAATACATGATCACCTCCTGCACGTCACCTCTGCAACCTGCTGCTGAAGCCCTGCAATTTATGTCCAGTCTGCTGCATTACAGAAGCATAACCTTCTCATTAACTGGCAATTGGGTTTCTTGTGTTTCCCTTCAGGAAAGGAATACCCAGATCCTGAGGGCAAAAGTCTTCCCTGGGATCTTCTCCAGGCTCTCTTCCCCATTTCAGCACTCTGTGTGGGTTGGTCTTGACTCCTGTGTTTCTGGTTTTACACTGTGTGAGGCACCACAGCACAGCCGCAGCCCAGTACACCTACACCACTGCAGCTCTGTCTTGCCAGATGCCAAGACTGTACCTCTACCTCAGCCTCTGCTCCTCATCTCTTTATGTTCCCAGATAAATACAATGATCCTGTGGATGTCTGTGAGAAGGAGGAAGAAAACATTACTATCCCATTTCTCATGACTGCCACCAGGAAAGGCGCTCCTTTCAGGTATATCTTTGCCTTATAGCACCCTGAATTAGCAGCCTGCAAGGAGGACCTCAAGGACTGTTTATCCACCCCTCCCATATCCCTGCTGGGGCCCCTATTTTTTTTTTCCTTCTTAAAAAAAAAATAAAGTCTGTGTAGATTGCAGTGGGCTGAATGGCACCATGGTAAAGAACTGGCACCCTCTGCCTCTTGTCCCAGAGTTCTGTGAACATCTGCAGGGAACTTGCGGGGTCACAAAGCTAGACCTGTGAGAGGTCTAGCAGGAGAATGAATGGAAAACTGCTTTTCACACCACATACAGCCACTAAGAGTATGTTGTGATGCCATCTGCTCTCTGCAATACTCCAGCCAACTTCCAGAATATTGTAAATGATGTTGTGAAGGACCTGCTTCATTACTACATAGCAGCATGTCCAGATGACATCTTTGATATTCTGCACCACTTAGGCATATGTAGACCATGTCTGGGATGTCTTGAGTTTTGGCACAGAATTCTGACCAGCTGAGGGTGGAGTTTCTGAGGCCCCAATGTCTTGTGTGTGGACCCCAAAAAAGTTGAAGCCATCACTTTCTGGTGTGCAGGCAGTGCACAGGATCTTAGGATTTGTCAACATCTATTGACAATTCATGAAGGGTTTTTTTTCTGGGACTGTGGTTCCTACAGGAGAATTCACCTGAAGTAGGCTTGCTTTTGGTGGATGCCTGTAGCACAAGTGGCTTTTGAGAAAATGAAATGAGTATTTGCTACAGATACTAACCTACTCTACCCAGACCCCATTTGGCCTTAAGTTGTGGAAGCAGATGCCTCAAACCAAGCCACAGTGACCATCCTCCCCCAGAAGGTTGGCCTTACATGGAGAGCCTCCCTTTTTTATCTTAGCAGCTCCTCCCCACTGAGAGTAATTAGAAGCTTATCTGGGGTAATGAGTATCTTGTCAATCAAAGCTGCCTTTGAAGAACGGCAGCAATTCCTTGAGAGGGCAAAAAACACAACAGTGCTGCTGACCAACCATCAGAATATAGAATAATATCAATGGGTGAAGTGTTTCTCCCTCCATCTTGCCTCCTTTATATGGTTCCCCCTCACTTTTACATTATGTCCAGGAAAGCAGAACAGCAAGGCAGATGCCTTGTCATGGAAGGAAGATTCAGATTCGGATGCATACCTTCTGCATGTACACCCCAATACTGTTTTCTCCAAGACATTTCATTAGAGCCATGGCAGAGGTTGAATTCACTGCCGAATTTTTCCAATTGGAAGTAACCTGGACTTAATATATCATCCCATGGGCTGAAGGCCTGGAATACTGGTGTCTACAGGGGAGGAAGAATATGGGCAATGCTGTGCTGCAGTGTGTATCTCCAGACAACACCAAGAAATATGTCTCTTCCCAATATTCTCTTTTCACAGGGGCTTTTGGGATTGGAAACCACAGGAGTCAGGATGAGGCTAGAGGTTGCCCTGATCAAGGTGGTAGGAGTGAAGATGATGGATCTTCACCCACTTCCTGGAAAGGCTCTTACAAGGGAAGGGTCAAGATCAAGAGCAGGCATTACCTTAGGAGCAGCTGAGACACAAGGCAGATGTGCTGTGGCATTGTGTGCTCCCAGCTCTACATTTGCAGAATTTCTCAATTCTCAACAGCCAACTGTTCTTGCAGATGGAACAGCTCAAGCCACAGATAGACAAGCAGCTCCTTTGGAAGATCTCTGTGCCCCTTTTTGTTCAAACACTGCAGAGCAGCACTACCTCCTTCAGCCTCAGTTCAGGAGGCCCAGCTTTTGGGAGCAGTCACCAAAGCCAGCTGTGCTCTGTATGACTTGGCAGCCTCATCAGGAAGTGGAAGTGGAGACATCCTGTGAGATTGCTACTGTGGATATAAATTGTGGTTGCCTGCACATGCATTGGAGAGGCAGAAATGGAGAGAAGACACTGAATGTGTCTGTGGAGAATGCAGCTAGGGAAGGGAGCTGGGGGAACCTTCACAACTTGCCAGTATATGGATGCAGATAGAGAGAGAGGAATCAGAGCTTTTTATATATTTAATTTTTGGCTACAGTCTAGGTAGGCCAAAAGGCCTGTGCAGCCCTATCAACATGGCCACGACAGATCAGACATGGTTCATGTCTATCATGAGCTGGCCAACACCTAATAGTCTTCCCACAGACTGGTAAGAGTCAGACATAAGAAGGTTCCAGTGTCTTCTTTTCTTTCCAGAGTGAAGTGCTCACAAAAGACAGTGACCCAGCAGGCAGTCTCAGAGATTACTTTTCACATGTTGAAATTCTGTATCCACTTCTGATTTCTGAGGTGCATAGCACAAGCCGATCGTAATTTTGGTCCTGGTGTCCCAGATCCCAACACTGCTTTCCCTGATGAACAGCTTATGGAGGACAAGTTCTGAAGTCCTCACACAGCCTTTTACCCAGACAAAAAAAGAGGTGGCCTACAGCAACTCTTCCCTTTTACACGTTGCTGAGATACTGGACCAGCCCTTCAAGGCTCCACAGAGCTTGCGTCTTGGTTTGAAGCTTCCAGCTCTGCTGTCCTAGGTGGGAGGAAAAGGCAGGTCCCTCCACAGGCCTAAGCTGGTGGTGAAAGCTGTCTGGCATGAACACGAACAGCAAATGAGGTAGGAACGTGCATCACCCACAGACAGCATGTTATGTTACCAGGAGCTAAGCACAGATCACCAGTCTGCAGGTACAGAGTAAGTATCATTTTAGAATACATTCCATAGGAAGGTAAGGAAAGGGAGATGTGCATGGCATACTAGAAAGACATGCTGGCAATTAGAACCAAAGGCCTTTCTGCTAAAGGAATCCTGGCAACTTCTGATTTGCATGCAGCAGACACCCCATTTTGGGAGAAAAATTTAGCTGTATGAACATAAATTATATCTTGTTACAAAGTTGCTGAGCATCCATAGTTCTATATAGAAAATCTCAATGAGTAGTATTATGTGCTGCTGAGATGCCCAGTATGAACACAAAGCATCTCCAATGCCCATGCAAAATCCAACAAAATGGGCTTACCATGCATATATTTCTCAGTTAACTACACTTCTAACCAGAATACAAGGCAGTTGCTCCATGTGCATCTGTCACATGTACAGCTGACATGCACTGAATAGTCACATCCCTGTGATTTCTAGTCAACCTTTCCTACTTCATGTAACTTCAAGGAAAAGAATACAAGAGGATTCTACCAATGTTATGTCACCCAATTTACTACACTAAGTTTAAGATATTTTTTAAGAAAGGTCTTAAAATTTAAATATGGTGGATTTCAAATAGATCCTTGTAACTAGTATGCTCACCTTCCTCTACCACTTATCATTCAAATATCAGAGGCAAACAAGAATTCACCATATGCAATATAAGTATACAGGAGGACCATGCCAGATGATTTACCACTTAGATGTTCTCCCAATACTGAGAAGAGGCACTAAGAATGATACTTCAGGAATGATACAGAAAAAATCTTTGATGTCATGGTAACAGAAAAAAGAACCAGAGCCCCGGTCAGAGTTATTTTCATAATCAGAAGAAACTGTACCTCTGAATTGATGAGCAGCCTGTGGCAACAGAGCTGCTTTATAACATCTGACAAATCAGAGAGGAAAAAAAAAAGATCTAAAAAAGAGGTATTGCAGTACTGAAGAAATATGCACAATGCACTCAGAAAATAGGATAAAGAAGGAGAAAGCCTGAGAAGGGAGATAAGAATATGACACATCATTTGTACCCTGAACTAGGAGTTGACTCACCCAGATTCCTATACAATGTCCATGAGATTATAGGAAACAGAAGCTTTTTGTGTCCTGTAGTACACTCGCCTGAAAAAACTCCTATATATTTATTATCAGGACTCTGAATACTATGCAGTGATGACCCAGCAGACATGTCTGTGCTGCTGAGCATACCGCTCAACTGTTGTGTCTGGATTTGTCTTACACTAGAGGAAAAACCTGAAAAAGGAGGTGAAAATAGGTCCGTACTGGGACCAGTACTGTTTAATATCTTCATCAACGACACAGAGGGATCGAGTGTACCCTCAGCATGTTTGCAGATGACACCAAGCTGAGCAGTGCAGCTGACACACATGAGGGGTGGGATGTCATCCAGAGAGACCTGGACAGGCTGGAGAGGTGGACCTGTGAGAACCTCATGAGGTTCAACAAGGCCAAGGGCAAGGTCCTGCACCTGGATCAGGGCAGCCCCCGGTATCAATACAGGCTGGGGGATGGAGGGATGGAGAGCAGCCCTGCAGAGAAGGACTTGGGGGTACTGGTGAGTGAAAAGCTGGGCATGAGCCAGCAATGTTTGCTCACAGCCCAAAAAGCCAACCATACCCTGGGCTGCATCCCCAGCAGCGTGGGCAGCAGGGCGAGGGAGGGGATTCTGCCCCTCTGCTCCGCTCTGGTGAGACCCCCCCATGCAGTGCTGCGTCCAGCTCTGGAGCCCCCAGCACAGAAAGGACATGGACCTGCTAGAGTGGGTCCAGAGGAGGGTCACAAAAATGATACAAGTGCTGGAGCACCTCTCCTGTGAAGACAGTCAAGAGAGTTGGGGTTGTTCAGCCTGGAGAAAAGAAGGCTGCAGGGAGACCTTATTGCAGCCTTCCAGTACTTAAAGGGGGACTATAGGAAGGATGGGGGCAACCTCTTTAGCAAGGCCTGTTGTGATAGGACAAGGGGTAATGGTTTTAAACTAAAGGAGGGTAGGTTTCGACTGGATATAAGGAAGAAATTTTTTACAGTGAGGGTGGTGAGACACTGGCCCAGGTTGCCCAGAGAGGTGGTCGATGCCCCATCCCTGGAAACATTCAAGGTCAGGTTGGACGGGGCTCTGAGCCACCTGGTGTAGTTGAAGATGTCCCTGTTCACTGCAGGGGGGGTTGGCCTAGATGACCTCTACAGGTCCCTTCCAACCCAAACCATTCTATGATTCAGAGAGCAAAAAATAGTGTATTCTATCTCAAATTCCTTTACTGTGAATTTATGTAACAGAAACTCAAAATTCTGCAGAATGTGTGTGTGTGTACATATCTGTATAGAAAGTGAGCGAGAGAAAGAGAGAGAAGAAAAATAGGAAGAAGAGAAGTTTGGATATACCAGATAGACAAAAGGTAAAGGACTCATCTAGGACTAGCTGCCAGTGATCATCTAGCTGGCGGCCTAATTAAATAGCATTTCTTAAGGGTCAACACTGAGGCTGACATTGCTTAACATCTTCACCAATGACCTGGAAAAGGGGATGGAAGGACCTTGAGCAAGTCTACATGTAACACAAAGTTGCACGGAGCACATGTTATGCTCAAAGGCAGGCCTGTCATTCATATTGACCTTGACAGGTTGGAGGAATGGGGATTTACAGAGAAAACTGAACCAAGCTCTTCTCTGAGATGCACAGCTAAACAAGAAGCAACAGACTCGAACTAAAACCACAGAAATTCTGACTGGAGACGAGAAAAAGATTCTTCACTCTTAGAACAGTTAAGCAAGTTGGCCAGAGAGACAGTAGGATCTACATCCTCAGAGACTTTAAAAAATCACCTGGACAAGGCCTGGAGCAACCTGATCTAGCCTATAGTTAAATCCAATTTGAGCAGGTTGGACTACAGACCTTCAGAGGCTGCTTGCAAGCTAAATATTTTCTATGGTGCTGTAATATTATTTATAATAATAACATTATAATATCCTTGTCTGCTAATGGCTAAATAAAATAGTTGTTTCAAGTCTGTCTTAAATGATTTGTTTCCTTACCACTATTGCATCCCAGGGTACGTGGGGAGTAAGAAAGAGTTAAGTTGCACTTCCATCCTGAAGTGTTGTCTCCTTGGTGAGAAGAGTGGGATCCTATTTGTCTGTGTTTCCGTTCTGGAGATGTGAAGTACTTCAGAGATCTTGTACACTAGACTGTCAAGAATCTGAAATCAGCAAGAGTGGCTGAAACAAGAGATTCTGCTGAAAGACTACATAGAAATTCTGCATAGGAAGTACCTCTGCTTATCACCACAGCTGGGGTAGGTGGAAGTGGTACATCTCCGTGGAGTAATATTACTCATTTGATATTTTTGTTCAACATCAGGTAAGACATTTGGATGCCAGTAAAGCCTTTGAAAGAGTTTAATATAGGCAAAGTATTAGTTATACTATTGAAAATTCATATTGGTACAAGAACTGTAGGGGTGTGAGGTTAAAGGGAAAAAAACCCAAAATCAGGTGAGAGGGATATCAGGCCAAGGAACTTCATTTATGAAAATCCTTAATAATCAGTCCAATATATACTAATTCAATAATATTTCTTAATTTTATTAATGGATTTCACATCAGATTAAGTCCATGCTAATACAATTTTCTGAGGACACTAAGTATTGTCCATGGGGAACTGCAAGAGCATACAGAACTACTTGCATATTATAGAGAATGAAGTGATAGCATCACAGTGAAAGGTAATAGCTCAATATCCAGGCCATGCAAATAGTTACAAACCAGTCACAATGTTTAGAAACTCAAGAAGAAGGCAGCAAGTAGGATCTTCAGTTGCAAGAGGAGATGAGCTGTCTGCAAAATTAAAGTTGCCATTATCCAAAGCACAAGTAAAACTCATCTGGCATTTCCTCATCTGGAATTTAATTCATGTACATCCCCAGTCACCTATGTTTAAGAAAATGTGATCCACAATTCAGGGATTTTTCCTAAGAGATAAAGCAAAACCAACTCAGATTGCTTACCCTATCAGAGGCCAAAGCAAAACTTGACAGGGTCAAGAGAAGCCAAGATATTGGTTTTGTTCTTTGTAAATACAGCATATGGGTACACAGTTGGAAGTGAGAACTATTTAAGGTAACAGAAGAATTGGCAGAAGAACAAAAAGATATGAATTGGCTATGTCTAAATTTACACTGGAAATGAAAAATGGAAGTGATGTTCTAGACCAGCTCCCAATAACCATAGACAGTATAAGAAATCTAAAGAGCTGATGATTGCTGTAAAGGCTTACGTGTGACTGCAAGATTCTTGACTCAATGATTCAACAGATTTTTTCCAGCTCCCATGTTCCTAATTTCTATATAAATAATGAATTCATGGTGGCATCATAAGCTACCACCAACATATCTCTCAATGACATTGTCTTCATCAACTTATCAAGAGTTTATTTAAAATTCAGTTCTCTGTGATGACCTGGAAGCAGTAATAGGTCAGTGAAGCATGAAGCATGAGCATGGATGTCATTAGCCACTGCCCAAAATAAATTTTAACACTTAATGCTACTCAGGAAAATTTTCGAAGATCATCTTGTTGACCAGGTCTGATCACTGTACTAAGCTGTAACTTCCCCATTGCAGATTTCAGATTGACAGATTGCAACTGGCAGGGCTATTCTGAACTAGTCATGGGAATACAAACCAAAATATGGGTCTAGTAACTGTATTGATGATCTTTGTGTTGGCCGAGTGATAAAATTTACATAAGCATTTCATCCTGCTGATAATTTGGGGGCAGAAGGACAATACAGTTTTTACTCCTCTGTCCTGGTTTTAGCTAGGATAGAGTTAATTTTCTTCACTGTGGCTGGTATAGTGCTGTGTTTTGGACTTAGTATGAGAATAATACTGATAACACACTGATGTTTTGGTTGTTGTTAGGTAGTGCTGAACTAGTCAAGGACTTTTCCAGCCTCTCATGCTCTGCCGGATGCCAAGGGAGCCGATTCAAACTGTCCAAAGGGATATTCCGCACCATATGATGTCATGCCCAGTATATTAACTGGGGGGAGTTGGCTGGGGGAGGCAGCAATTGTGGCTCGGGAACCAGCAGTGTTGGTCGGCCGGTGGTGAGCGGTTGCATCACTTGTGGGTTGGGGTTTTTTTGTTTGTTTGTTTTTTTCTTTCTTTCTTTTTTTTGGGCTTCATTTCTCTCTCTCATTATTTCCCTTTTTATATTATTATTATTATCATCATCATCATCATTATTATTATCATTACCATTATTACTATTGCTATTTTACTTTAATTAGTAAACTGTTCTTATCTCAACCCACGAGTTTTCTTGCTTTTGCTCTCCCAATTCTCTCCCCCATCCCACAGGGGTGGAGGGAGTGAGCGAGCAGCTGCGTGGTACTTAGCTGCTGACTGGGGCTAAACCACGACATCCTCCATGGTAATAACTTGGAAAAGATTACATGCAAGCTGGTGGAGTGAGAAAGTAAAAGCTTTCAAATGCCATATGCCGAAAGCATCAAAGCTGACAACAAGAATACTTAATTGCTGACTGCAACAGTTATTATCCTGGTGGAAGTTCTGGAATGTCACACCAAGGCATCTGCAAACAGGGAAAACTATTCACATTTTGAATAGTTGTCCTTACTCAAGGTCAATCAAGTAATATTTATTTTTATCTGTGGCTAACATTTTCTTTGCAGATATATTTTATGAAATTATTTTTAAAATAATTGACAGTTGTATGTATATTTGGTTAAAATAAACAAATTGTACTCTGAGTTATATGAATATTACTTTCATGGACCTAACTGGGATTTACTACATGATAAATGCGTGCATAATTACATCAATACGCTTTCAAAGTCAGCCGAGACACCTAAATCAGACAAGACTTCTAAAGAGGAGCTGCCTGGCAACAAAACTCTAGCTGGTCAGCCTCTCTGAAGGTGAAGTTACCTGGAGATGAACAATAAACAACAGAATTATAGGATAATCAATCAATTAACTGAAGGTGAAAATACCAAATATAGCTTTACACTATCCAGACAAAAGTTCTGATTAAGCAGTTACGGCTTTGTGCTATTTTACTTGTGTGTTTAGAGCCACCCTCCCTTCTTCTGGAGCATGGAACAAACGACAGATGTATATGACACAATTTTAAAACATTGTTCCCTGTTCTGGAAAAGGAATGTGTCTAGATGGTCACCATCTGATACCCCAGACTGGACTCGGTACCAAAATAGACAAAATCTCCTTAAGACATGAATCTGTCATTGCCAATGGCTCTCACATTCTCTTCATTGTGGAATCATTTGGTGGGACTGAATGAGCTGGATGTCAGGATACATATTTGATCTCAGGCCTGGGCTTTTGTTCCCTGCCCAAGCAATGTCACAGGAGTACCAGTCTCCAGCTCTGTCACAGCCATGCACATGTCTGCACATGGACTTCATTGATCTGGAGCCTGGCCTGTAGACATTTTTCCAGCTTGACCTCAGACCTGCCTTGTCACCACGATCTGGACTTCTCGCTGAACCTAGTTGCCAACCCTGGGTCTGCCCTGCTTGCTTGGCTGGTAAGGACCCTGCCCTGCCAGCCTTGTTATTGTGCTCAACCCCTGGCTCCCGTCCCCTGGGGAGGAACTGGCCCTTGCTGCCCCCTGACATTGTTCCCAAACCCATTCACTCTTAGACTTTTGAAATACTTCCTTTCTTTGGAAGGAGTCAGATAAGGATACTGGCTTTTTCTGTATTGTCTACATACCATGTGAACAGAGACAAAGTCTCGCTGCACAGGCCAAATGCTGTGAGCCTACAAAACTCTTTGGTTGTACTGATATTTTTTCCTTAGGGCTTGGAATACATTATCTTAGCATTAAAAATACAGTAAGAAAGTTTTTGGGTTTTTTTCCTTGACTAATGTCACTAATTTTAGCAGGGAAAAAGCTTTTATGTAAGAGTTACACCCCCTCATCCTCCAAAAATATTTGTTTCCTTGTATTGTCTGCAAGCAGCAGAGCTTTAAGTAACTACTTTTCTCTAAAGACAATCTCAATTATGCTGAAAATCTCAGCAAGTTTTAGCAGCTTGTGACTGGAAGGCCATAAAGGAAATTTACAGAAACCTTATGCCCTTCTTACAAAGGATGTGTTTCTAATGATAGTATGAACCTTGTGCTTATTCTAAAATAGAGATTTAAGAACATCCTCACATGCAAGTCTGAACAGCCTGTTCTAAAATTGAGTAGAAGTAACTCATGAAGAACATTGGTCATTCATGTATCAGTTTTTCATCCAATGAAAGTTTACCTTTCTTTTCTGATTGCTATAGAAAAAAAATAATGGTAAGTTTGATGCTGTCTTCCAAGCTTCACTGGAATTGGTACGTACAAAACAAATTTACTCTTCTTTTTTCAGTGGTCAAGTCTGACTGGAAGCCTTCTTATGTGAAGCTCAGGTCTGAAATATTTTATTTGGATCATTTAAGTTTAATTTTCAGTTGCTGGGTGATACAAGAAAATAAGCTGTGGATTAGTCAGCAGCGTCAGAAGTGTCTCAATCTTCAGTTCTTCCCTACTAACCTTATCAAAACTAGTGTCATATTTCTAGCACTAAATTCAAAATGATGGCTTTTTTACTTGTGTAGATTGAGGAATTTGCAGGAGTAAAACCAGATTCAGGACCAATATCTTTAATGTGAGCAATGAAATTATCCTTTCTGTTTTCTGTCAGCGAATTGAACTAAAAATCAGTAATTCCATGGGAATTTACTTTTCTGATAGATTCCTGCACTGAAATTTAATGATTAAATCATTACGGCAAACCTTTTTGATATTCTGTTTAAAGCCTTCCTCTCACCTTTAGTTAAAAATGTTTTTTAGTTTTGTGAAACTTGTTTATAAACAAAAGCATGCATACATTACAATTTTTACTTTTTTCCTGACAAATATAGTCAAAGTATTATCATCTGAACAGGCATTAATTTCTAAGTTCGTGATCCATTTGTCTTTGTCTGCAAAGATGGGATCCAATATAAAATTTTCTCCCATTGGACACGTTTTTTGCAGTATGAAATTGTCATTCATAATAGAGACAGCTGTAAAATCAATTCAGAGAGCAACGTGGTATGACTCTTTGGGAAAGTAAACTTTTAGCATCCGTAGTGTCCCATGTCAAGGATTTCCATAGTTTAATTGAATATTATGTGAAGAACTATTTTTGTTTGTTTGTTTTGAAATGGTTACTTGGCAACTTTATTTGAAGTCCTCAGTTCTTATATCAGAAGGCAAAGTAAACAGTCTTTCATGCAACTCAAGTTCTGATAGGCTTTTATAAAAATACCTCGGTTACCTCTCTTCTGTCAGAGTTCTTGCATGCTTTTGCATGTACCTACCTTTGTTTCTCATTTATACCTTTCTCTGAATCTTGTTGATTGTGCTATATCCATTTTTTAGACTGCTGAAGTGAGAAGAGGGAAAAAGAACAAATTACAACTTACAACATATAAGATGCAGGCATGTGATGGGTTTATACAGTGGCTTAGTGAGAAGTTCTTTTCTCTGCTTACTACCATCAAATAGAGTTTCAAATAATTAATAGATTAAAAAATATTTTGGGGATGAGGGAATGAATGACACACATGATGTAACTGTGTATCTTTCATTCCTCCAGGAATCTAAGTTAAAATGACTTAAGAGAATCATGTTAAGGTTTCCATAGAGGATGCTTTTTCATCTGTTGCAGCAATATTTCAAACCGTAGTATAGGTAGTTTTGGATGTCTGCAAGCTCATGTTGGAGGATATATGAGAAAAATTCCTTTGATGGCAGACCATCCATTCACTTATCTATTTTACAGATTGTCGTTACTCTGACATCGAATGAAGCAATAAAGTTGAATTTCTTTCAAAATGCAGGTAACTTGTTTTATCATAACTAGATTTTTGTTGGTAACTGGCAACGTTCAGAAACTGTGAATCATTTAGGATTCAAAGGACAGAAGTTACTTCTGTCTTTGCGTAAAACAATATGTATGTCTAGTGTCACCTTTTTGTCACTTGAACAACTCAGGTTCCACTCTTGCTCCTTAATATGTTGCATAATTTCCTGTATTATCTAATGCAACGTAATCTACTAAGGCTTACTAAAAAAAACTAAATGATAGCCCTACAGTTTACAAAGCTGACACTGGTCTCTTCAGTGGTATCAGTTTCTGCTGATTATTTTAGCATCTGGAATCCCATGGTTTATGTTAGAGCTGGTTCCTCCTGCCTAGATTACTCTTTGGAATTCACTTCCTACCATTCACTTCAGAGTTGTCATATTGGCACCACAGCTCTTCTTACACTTGGTCCATGGGACACCACAAAGATGCTATAGGAAGACCAAAAGCTGAATCCAAATTTTAGTACTGAGTGTTCAAACAGATAAAACTCAGAATAGACTTTTTCTTGCGATTTCTCTTGAAAAAATCAGCTCCGAAGCCCATACACTACCAAAGGGAAGATCACAGTTTCCACAGGAGCCTTCCCCCCGCATAGCTCATTCAAAGACAGGGATCCACATTTGAGCTTAAATGCAGTTCCTGGGTGCATGGGCAGAGGGCACGTATAGAGGTCTCAAGAGAGGCTGCTCAGAGCAGTCAAGTGCTACTTGTGCCCCTGGGGCTCTGCCAGCACCCTCCCCTTACGTCCTCCTGCCTCACTGTCACAAAGAAACTCCAGACAAGTAATATGGGGCTTTTTCATAGCCTCTGCAAGTGGCTATGACTCTGTGCTGTTTTATTGATGTTTGGCATGTCCTAGGTATGGTGTGTAACAGGGTGTATGTGTGTTTGATCCCAGACCATGCCAAGAGGACCATACTTACCAAAACAGCACACACTTGTCCACATTGCTACCTCAGTCCTATCCCAATAACTATCCAGTAGTTAGCCAAGGCATGTTTGGAAGAATGTTGGTTAATACAGCCACAAAGCATTGTGCAAACACTTAAACAACTGGGATGATCAAATGCCCTTCCTATAGAAGATCATTATACTGACTCATCATCCAGATGGTACTGGAGTGGAGTACTTAAGAGGGAGAAACAATAAAGTTCAGTGCATCCTAGCAGAGGCCATCTGTGGTGGCTTGACCTTGGTTGGCTGCCAGGTGCCCACCATACTGTTCTATCACTCCTCCTCCTCAACAGGACAGGGAGAGAAAATACGACAAAAAGCTCATGGGTTGAGATAAGGACAGGGAGATCACTTAACAGTTACCATCATGGGCAAAATAGGCTCGACTTGGGGGAATTAATTTAATTTATTGCCAGTCAAACAGAGTAGGATAATGAGAAATAAGCACAAATCTAGAAACACCTTCCCCCACCCCTCCCTTCTTCCCAGGCTCAACTTCACTCCCAACTTCTCTACCTCCTCCTCCCGAGCAGCACAGGGAGTCGAGGAATGGGGGTTGTGATGAGTTCACAATGTGATGTCTCCAACACTCCTTCCTCGTCACACTCTTACCCTCCTCCAGCATAGGGTTCCATCCTTGGGAGACAGACCTTCATGACCTTCACCCATGTGGGTCCTTCCCATGGGCTACAGTTCTTCAAGAACTGCTCTAGCATGGGTCCTTTCCATGGGGCACCAGTCCTTCAGGAACAGACTGCTCCAGCGTGGGTCTCCTCGTGGGATCACAGCTACTGCCAGGAGCCTGCTTCAGTGTGGGCTCTCCACCCACTGCAGCTTCCTTCAGGGCACATCCACCTGCTCCTGTGTGGGGTCCTTCATGGGCTGCAAGGTGGACATCTATCTACTGTGGACCTCCATGGGCTTTAGGGGGGCAACCTGCATCACCATGGTCTTTACCACAGGCTGCAGGGAAATCTCTGCTCTGGTGCCTGGAGCACCTCTTCTCCGTCCTTCTTCACTGACCTTGGTGTCTGCTGGGTTGTTTCTTTCACATATTCTCACTTCTCTCTCCCAGCTGCTGTTGAGCAGCAGGTTTTTTGCTCTTTCTTAACTATCAGAGAGGCACCACCAGCATTGCTGATGGGCTCAGCTTTGGCCAGCAGTCCATCTTGGAGCCAGCTGGAACTGGTTCTGTCTGATGTGAGGGCAGCTCCTGGTATCTCCTCACAGAGGCCACCCCTGCAGCCTCTGCACTACCTAAACTTTGCCACGTAAACCCGATCCAGTATCAAAACAGCTCTCTGTAGCAGGAGGCTCATGGCTCGGCAAAACCTGAGAACTCCCAGTTCTATTACCTCCTGTCTTGCTCTCTGGGTACCCATGGACCTCAAAGAATTGCCTGCTAGTTTTCTTGAGGCATGGATACACTCATTTCAGATAAGGATTTTCCAACAGCTCCAGCTATCATTTCCAGCTACTCCAGAGTATGTGCAGGATGCTTCTCAGCAGAAGCTGCTTGGTTGTCCTCTGCCTCAAGTTCACATGTCTCTTTCTCTAAGGAATCTCTTGTTGAAACAGGCCTATAAGTCTTTTGAAGTGACTGTGAACAAATGGAATTACACTGCTACCTCTACCCTGCCTTTCCTCATACCTGCATCTTGAGACCAAGATTTACAACTCATCAAGAGGAGACTGGTTCCAGTGAGCTCTCTGGAAGTCAAGACCCATGGGATTTCTCTTCCCCAGTTTGCTAACAGTCCAACAGGTAGCAGGGCTGAACACATATAGCAAGCATACAAATGTGCATACTCTATACATATGGCTGGCCACAGAGATCAACACAGACAAGGATGCCTTTACCAGCAGCCACACAAACACAGAATGTGCTTCCCGTGCAAATGAATGACACAAAGCCCCATCCTATTCCTCCTCTGTAGCTGATCAGGACTGAAGTTTACTATTGGACACACTCACTCATTTTCTTGATCCACATGCAGGTTCCTCAAACCCTGGACCAGACATTAAGTTTACCCAGAATCCATGCCCAGATCTGGGGCTTCATTTATCCAAACTCCAGCTCAGACCTTGGCACTTTCCAGATGCTGGTCTCCTCCTATTTGATGGCTGTGGTCAGAAATAGAGTTTAATAAGAAGATAGGCAGTAATCTGCAGTAATCAGGTCCAGGACATGACCAGACAAGCATACAGACCAACAGCTGTGTATATGTGATCAGACCCTCTTATCCTCACTTCTCTCCATGTTTTCTTCCACAAACCTTCATTTCCTTGCCTTTGGCCCTTTCCCTAAAAATCCTAAGACTAATGCAGTCCCCTTAACACATCCCATACTAAGTTTTACACAGTCTCACAAGCTTTCTGAAATATCCCATAATAAATTTTCCATGAGAATCTTATTTCCCTCCTTCTCGTCAGTCACAAAGTTCTGTTTATATCTGTTCAAGGTTATGCCTGAGTGGTTCCTTTAAAGGCCCATCAACCTGTGAACCAAGACTTCTGTTTTTTGTTATCTCCTGCTCTTTAGGGTTCATGTATCTAGGTGTTCAGTTTATTACTTATCTGTTGTCTTTTATGCTGAATATCTGCTACTCACATATCCTGTCAAACCAGATACCCTCACAGAGTATTTGACAAGGCAATCCTGTATCATGCACCTCAGGTGTTGTATGGAAATAGTAGCTTTTTTAATATATGTTTCTGCCTTGTACATTATGACTGTACCTTCATGAGATTTTTTTTTACTTTTTTCACTTTTATTAGATGGTTGCAAATTTTTTTTTGCTTTGAACTGGAAACCTACTTGATAGTGGAGGCCTAGGGTAAAATATACGTATTGTATTAGAGGGCTGTGGCATGGAGAAAACCTCTTAAGAAGCTGAGGGGATTACAGTGCCGTGAGGCAACTGCTGGGGATCTGTGCCACCCTGCAGCAGCCTCTCATTGAGACTGCCCAAGAAAGGGGTGCAGCAGGCATGAGCAAAAAGTAGCTGAAACCACAGAAGGGCAAGGGATCAAAATTTTGAGATGGCTGTTCTGTGACTGTCTGAAACGTCATAGTATAGCTAATGGCCAATAGCTGAGGCAAAATAGGAAGGCATTCTTCACCTTTTGTTTGCAAGAAGTCTGAAGAGAAAATATTAGTGTGCTCTCCAGAATGGTGGGAGCTAACTTCATGTATTACATGTTCACATTGTCTGCTGTGAGAATGACACTGAGCAAATCTTGAATGTGCCATGGTTTCTTCTTAAAATGAGCTAGTTCTTGAACTGATCTGACAAGAGCCCTGGAGCACATTAGTCTGTATTTAGTACAGAGGATCAGATGACCAGGGAATGAAGACCAAAACATGCTGCACCAAATTGACAGCGCTGACACACCTTAATGAGCCTGTGCCTAGAATGCCACAGTTACAGCCCAGATGATTCACTATCTCATTTCTACAGCCAGTGAAAACAGACAAGAATGACAATTAATTAGTAAAAATTCAAACACATCTAAAACTTGCTGTCATTTTTTGTTAATGTTGTGATCTCATATAATCTAGGCTGGATGTTATTGTTGAGCAACAAAACTCTCAGCTCTCATCATAGGTCCTGAGCCCACTTCTGAATAATTTTATCAGATTGATCCTTTCCCAGTATTTTCAATAATACTAACTGCATCCAGTGATGCAACTGCATGTCTTAAGTACTAACATTTTGTGGTGGTTATGTTTAGGTTATTTCCCAATAGTGAGCTCCTCAAAAAAGGCCAATAGACTTTTCAAATTCAAGAAAGTCAGATTTTATTGCAGTGTCAACTAGAACACGTGACTTCACACAACACAAGAAGATGAAAGATTTATAAATGGTGCTTTCCCCATGCACTATGTCCTTGAAGATGGGTTTGTTGCTTCCAGATTTATTTTCTATGAACTTCAAGCTTCTTACTTTTGTTTTCCCTGATTCCTAGAAAATATTACTTCATTCAGCCTAGGCTTGCTCTCACTTTTTTCTGCCTACCACACACTGCAGTCCCCAGAATCTTCTCTTCCCTGAGAAGGCATGCATACTGTCCAGTACAGAAACAGAAGAAATGTAACATACAAACTGAGAAAAACGTGTTGTTAGGAAATATATGCACAGGGCTGATTTAGTTATAGAACATAATTTTAGCTTGTTCCTCTTAATCTGGGTATGTAGTTTAAAACTGATATATTCTATAATGTCCACATTACTACCAGGGCTTTTTTCGTTGCTGTGGTATGGGGGAATAGTTTTGATACATAAAGTTATCAGTCATATTCTATGCCAAGAAAATAAATGAGCACCTGAAAATGAAACTCCTGATATTATTGTCAAAGGGAACATCAGAGAATAAAAAAAAAAAAAATATGGGTGGGGGAAACTCATTACATTTGGATTTAGGTACTCACATTTGTAGGTATCTACATCTGAACTTGTCATCTAGATTCCTATAAATCTATAGACAGAAAAAAGCATTTCTATGGTGTGATACATCTTGCCCTATGTTAAACCTCTAAAACAGGTCAGATAAAGTGCATTCTAAATGTGCCTGTCCTCTCTAATAAGTATCAAGGGAGTTTAGATAACATATTTTGCATGTGGATGGCTTCCATTCAAAGTAGCCACAGTATTTAAGGAAATAATAATAAGTGTATAAGTAAGGTATAAAAAAAATACAGATACAAGGGATTCTGGAGAAATAAATAAAATTTATATTCTTCTCTGAGAAGGGAAAAGTACAAAATGGAATATAAGAGACTGCTATAAATCCTGCCACTTTCCAGGAATACTGGCACTGAACATGACTTCATTACATTTTCTGCCTTCCCTAGAATGTCCTGTGTCTGTACGTAACACTCTGTTATGAACTAAAGGGCATTTCCCTATGCGCTTGTCAGTAACACTGTACCTTTTGAACACCAGCCACTACACACTTCAGGAAGTGTTCATTTTGATGAAAATCAGAAATTTGTAAGCTATCGCCAACCTCTTGAATTTTAAAAATATTTCACTTCTACAATAGATATTATTTAAAGCTAGGCAACACACAGAATTGGCAACAAAACCACTGTTCTCTTATTGGCCCCTGAATGCAAATTAATTGAAACAATTCTTGATATAGATTTAAATTCAAGTTTGCAAAAGAAAAAGAAAGTGGAACGCAGCAAATATTGGGTGGGGA
>VZTV01006947.1:0-23109 GCA_013400875.1 Anhinga rufa | reverse complement strand
TCATCCATAAATTTGTAACAAAATCCTCCCTGGCTTAATTGGAGGCAGAATCAGTACTTCTCACAGAAGCTTATGAAGCTCCAGATACCCAAACTAGATAGACAGATAGAATATGGAAGCAGCTACCACAAATCACAAAAGTGAAAAGTCATGACTTTGAGTCATAACTCTCTAATGAGTTCAGTCATTGACACAAGAACTGATCAAGACACACCTATCTACAATTAAAAAAGAACAGACATATCAAAATATATGTTAAGCCATGTTCATCCATCTGAACAAAATAAAAATCCAATTACCAAGATTAGCAAGAAATCCATGGCAACAAAAAAATTGAACTTCTTGTGATAATAGTACTCGTGGTATCTCAGAGGGCTAGCCCAGGTACTGAGAAAAGGATGGTTAACTAGCATGTGCTGCATCCAGGATAATTTACTATACTTTTCAGGTTGCCATCTATGCTACATCTGGTTCTGTTTTAGATTATTGAACTTTCTCATTTACAGCTACCAGCTACCATGCACTTTGTGGGTTTATGTATAGCCACAGGGCATGTATTTGTATTTATCCTTTATATCTATCAAATTATCTGTTCCTGTAATTTCTCAGTTGCCATGTAGTTTGGAGATCATTGCCTGTCTGTGTTTTAAGAAACCAGACAAATAATTGATAAGGTATCATCACTGCTTACATCCTCCTGAAACTACCAAGACCGAGTGGCTTTCCGTTCCTATTATTTTTCCATAGGAAAATATGTCATTTCACCTTTATCGGCACAGCATGGACTCTGTATGACTTAGGAGGTGAGGAGAGGGGGAAACACCCTCTCAAAGCATGCAGAAAGGAGTGCCTTCCATCTTGACTCCACAGTTGCTAGGAAAACGCTGTTGAACAGGACAGGATGACACAACATTCAAGGACTGGCTCCACCCCAGTTACCAGCCCTCAGGGACTCCACAACAGAGTATTTATTCCAGGACAAGCAGTTGTGGCTAATGCTTGACAATGGGCTCACTAGTCCTCCTCCCAGATAGATGGCCAGATTTGGAAAATGTGGGGCAGAACGGAAGGGAAGAACCCCTTTGAGAGGAACTGAATGTGCAAGTCCCTCATTTTTTCCCTGGAAAAATACCTGAGTCAATCTGAGTTTTGTTTTTCAGCTCAAGCTGGATGCCACTTCCCCTTATGCCATCCCTGCTGACAAGTGTAACTTAAACCCTCACATAAAGGTTGGCAGGAGTTTAAAAAAGGCCATGCGTAAATAAGAATATAGTTGAACAGAGGAGTCTGGCTAGCCTTCTGTGGTACTGACAACGTTGGAGAGTGATGTAAGAGGGAAAGAACCCGAATGTTGTGAAGCTCAGCTTGAAAGCCTGGCTAGAGTCTGATAGAAGCATCTGCCTTTGAGCCACTTGCAGTAAATCAGGGTGGCAGGGTGCTGGATGCAATACAATTTAAACCTTTTCCCCTTACTGCAAGCCAGGGTTCACAACTGCAAAAAAGCCACATTCTAGTCTGACAGGGAAGGGGAAAAAAAAAAAAGAAGATTTATGTTCCAGCTACAGCAAATATTTTCCCTACGCCTGTTACTGAGTCACTATGCTATAACTGGGAGCCAATTTACAGATGCTCTCTACCCACTGGGAATGTCGTGAAAGTTTATTTAGCATATCAGGTGAAGAACGGAGAGTTTTCAAGTCCTGGATGGGCCACAGGAGCAATAGCAGGCTGTAGAAAGTCATGAAAACTGCTTACATTGGCCTAACTCTGACATCCTACTGAATACCACATGTAGACTGTGCTGTCAGTGAGGATTTCTTCATTTGTTTCTCTGTCTGCTTTTCTGTTGTGTAATAGCTGTCCTTCTTGGAATGAAATGTTAAATTTATGAGCATGAGACTTTCAAAATGCTCTCCTCAGTGGTCACGTGCACATTGCTTTCAGGCATATGGGACCAGATGCTCCTTTCTCTTTTAGTGGCCCAACTAACAGTCAGTGGCAATGCCTCCAGCAGTGTCTGTTCCATGAGGAGGACAGGAACATCCAGCTCCCAGGTTAGATATGACACAGTCCGAAGCAGCTCCCAGACCCTGACAGAGCCAAGTGCTCTGGCTGAGCAGAGTGGGGTGTAAAGGGCCATGCTTTCCAAATGTATACCAAACATGTTATGTTGTTCACAGCCTCCACTACTGCTAGCACAATGGCTAAGAGAGGAATCACAATGACACAACATGAAAAACAAATACAGAACAACTCCCAGAAACTGTTCAATGAGTCATCAGTTACAGGCCTCTCCTAAAACCACCTGTGCCAACAGCACCGAATGCACTGTGCTTGACAGGGATCTTCCATTCCACTGGGAACAACCACTGCCATTGTCCAGGCCTCTCTGCTCGATCTGCTCTTCATACTGAGAACCTGTGGACTTCATTCATGTTGCATTATATGCAAACTTGAGAAGCCACTCAAAATTTGTCATACTAAATACCTGCATAAAACTACTACAAAGTAAACTAGTGTGATCTTCTCAGGAATCATGAGTCTGCTCAGCACTACAGACATGTTTGTTCCTAGGAGTGGTCCTCACAAAGGAACTGGTCTGCCTATGATTATTTTGGCAGTGGTGATAATCCTTTCTTGCCACCCTTCATTGAATGGGCTTAAGTATACATGATGTGAAACATCCTCCTTTTTAACAAAAAATTGTATGCACTATCCTAAAATATGGTATGTGCCATAATTTCAAAATACAATCTATGGAAGATACATTCAGGTTTTGATTCATCTTCATCATATGACTTAATGTTTCAGTGAAGAGGGCTATTAAAAATTAGAGCATTTCTAATTCAGTCTTTCCTGCAAACAGTCTTGCACCATGTAGCACAGTTTCCAGAAATCACAAAATAAATACAAAATCAACCTTTTAATACCAAATACGGAGAAACACATACTCTGTGGCATAGTCCACTAGAAAAAGTCTGTAGGTTTCTGATCTCTGTCAAGTCATCTACACAAACTAGTCTGCCAGAGAAAAGATCAACTAAAGAGTAAAAAGAGTCTCTATCATCATGCCAGGGACTTCTGATACTCTTAGAGGAAGGGGAGATGTTTAATTAAGTTCTTAGCTTCCTAGTGCCAGGGGAATTCCTGGTGCCAGAGGTATGGAGCTGATGTGAATCACACCACGTATTCAGTCATTTGCTCTTTTTTGAAAGACGGGACCCACGATGTCTTGTGTGAGCAACAGTCATACAGCAACAGTGAAGGATACCATTCTGTCCATGGCACCGCCAGCACTAAACAAACTGTAAGCCAGATCCCCTTCCACATTACTAATGGGTCTGCTAATGTCATTTTACAGTGGTCAGGTGGACCATTCAAAACTGTAGTTTAGAGTTTGCTTTTACTGTCATTAACATTTTACACTAGTGAGAGAGAAGATGTATGACTGGTGTAGAGGGTGAAATGCCATCTCCTTCAATACAGTCATAATTCTTACCACTGTTTCTTTCATCCAGGATTTAAGTGTATCGCATTTTATTTGTATGTCACTTAGATGATGGAGATTCCTTGCAGAACTGGAAAAAAAGTAAAAAGAAGAATGGCAGAGGCTGTGCCAGGATAAGGAATGGGATACAAGCTGGGTTCCTTTAGGACTTTTTGGGATAATATCTTGGCTAGTACAATATAAAATGGACTCCATGCTAACTTTGCTATTACTTATTTGCATGTAAGTCATATCACTGTAGTTCTGTCTCTGCCGTATCTGAAATACACAGGGTACAGCTCGCTGTATACTGCTGCATAAAGCTCTCAAGCTCGTGTTAAACAGGCTAATTTATTCCACCTTTGTTTCTACAGGCCTAACATCAATAGACTGGTGTTTCTCATTCTGCTGCAATCCGAGAACTTCTTCAGATTGTGGATGTGTATCTTTATGAGTCTATAATGTCTCATCTTTGTATCAGCTGGTTCATCTACTATTTCAATTACAGAACCATCTCATGACATGTAAGAATTTGGACTATGAATATGTAGTTGTAACAGAATTAACTTAACAATCAATTACTTATTAACCAGTTAATAACCAAAAAACCCCAACAAAACCCACCTGTCTTTATCCTCTAATATGTATGTATCCAACAGAAAGTTGCCTCCTGCAAGACCTTTGATTCAGGTTCTTGTTAAAGGCAGAATGCCAAAGGACAGGTACTGCCACTGAACTGAGCTTAATGGCAAATTTTATACATCTGCAAACACCAGTTAGAGACAAAAACTTTCACCTGGAAAACTCCATGTGCCACAGCTGAATGAATGACACAGGTGCGTCATATGTGTGTAGCTAAATGAATGATAAAATGTTCATCTCTCATTGTTGTATGTGATTCATAAAAGGTCCTTCATGCCAAAGTGCAACATCACTGTACAAAGTCAGTGTACAGCAGGCAGATCATAAAACAAGAAGACATGCTGCCTACAAGAGTAAATAAATTCCTACCTATATGAAAGAATTCCCTAAGAGCAGTTTTAGAGAGTTTGGTTTGTTTGGATTTTTGCTTTGCGTTTTTAAAATCGGACCATCTTAACGGTGGGTGTGTAATAAGCTGAATAGGACTGAAATATGGATCTGATGTATTCTGATGTGATGTGAACCTGATCTATTTCCACTGTAATCAGTGCTGTGGTTTTAGATAAACTTGGGTGGAAAAGAGATGGATTTGACCCCATGATTGTTTTTTCCCTGCCCTGTTTTAAAATGAAGAGCTGATTTCAGCATTCTGCGATTCTAGCGATTCTAAGGCTTACTGCAGTCACCACCTGGTGCTTCACTTATTTTTACAAGCATTGTCCCACTTCCCAGGCTTTTTCAGTTTATTAGTTTTTTGCTGGTATTTTGTAATTTAAGAATTAAAACCCCCAAACCAGGTAAAAGGGGGTAACCTCCAAATGCTCATGTCTAGTTTAGATATGTCCTTTTTTCCTATTCCGTGTCCTCCCCCCACCCCAGTTTCTGTATCTTCTAAGCAATACTGATACTTTCACCTCATCATAATGGTTTTCACAGTCATCAGAGAACAGAATCAGTAATAGTGACACTGAGTGATGCTGCAATATTAGTAACCTTCAAGAAGAGGTTCACAAGTCATGCAGAGTATAAACTTTCTAAGTAACAGCCTACTAGCTTCACTATGATTTTCTTAGATATTGAGGCCAAACAAGACTAGCAGTGTATTTACTGACTACCCTGTAGCTTTTCAGCTGGTTTTCCAGAATATGGAAGCAGTTTTCTACAGAGCATAAAACAGGAAGAGAAGCTAATTATACTGTCCTGGTTTTGGCTGGGATAGAGTTAATTTTCTTCCTACCAGCTGGTACAGTGCTGTGTTTTGGATTTAGTATGAGAACAATGTTGATAACACATTGTTGTTTTAGTTGTTGCTAAGTAGTGCTTACACTAGTCAAGGACTTTTCAGCTTCTCATGCCCTGCCAGCAAGAAGCTGGGAGGGGGCACAGCTGGGACAGTGACCCCAACTGGCCAAAGGGATGTTCCATACCATATGATGCCATGCCCAGTACATAAACTGGGGGGAGTTGGCCGGGGGCGGCAACCACTGCCTGGGAACTGGCTGGGCATCTGTTGGCAGGTGGCGAGCAATTGCACTGTGCATCACTTACTTCGTATATTCTTTTATCATCATCATCATCATCATCATCATCATTATTATTATCACCATCATAAATATCATTATTATTATTATTATTATTTTCCGTTCCTTTTCTGTCCTATTAAGCTGTCTTTATCTCAACCCACAAATTTTACCTTTTTTTTTCCCGATTCTCTCCCCCATCCCACTGCGGGAAGGGGAGTGAGTGAACGGCTGTGTGGTGTTTAGCTGCCTGCCAGGTTAAACCACCGCATATAGCTATCGTACTGCTGTAGAGCATGGCTTCCTGGTAATAGGAGCTAAATAACCCAGATCCATTACCCATATTTTCACTCAGTCTTAATTGCTTGATACTTTGGACCAAGCATGCCTACTTCCATCCATCTTAAATCATTCACAAATTACATCAAAATACTGTTCCTTAAGTATTCATACCCAGACAAGGTTAGGTAAAGGTAAATGGTGGGACAGATTTATTTTATTTGGCTGTACTTACCATTTTGGTGAATAAATCTCATCTACCCACCATCTCCAACCAGAGGTAATTTGGGACATCAACAACATTGCTGGGCAGCCCCACTGGCTTTTCAACCCCTATTTTTTCTATAAGCATCTGGGGCTCATTTGAAAAATTCAGTATCATCACAGAAAAACAAGTTAGTTCCTTTGCTTTTACATAATTTGACCTCAGTCCAGATTTACTTTTTTGTTTGTTTCTCCCAGCATAATCTTTTCTCGCAGCCTTGTTCTGTGACACATACTCCAGAGAGACTCCTTAACAGAGAAGTTGGCATATATTGCACAGGCATCTGAATCACAGTGTTATTTTTCCTTAGTGGTCCTTCTGTAAATAAAGCACCATTTTTACTCCCTGAGTCATTAAAAGCTGTTTTAGTGACTGGTATTGGGAGTTCTGTAATTTCTCAATAATAAAAACTTTTAGTGAGTATTTCCGACTTCCCTTGATCTATGCAAATACTTATTTTAATTAAAGCAATAGATGACATATTAGAAAGATGTGATTATCAATTAACCCATCAAAGAACCTGACAGCCTTTAGCATTTGCCCAGTTGGTTCCTAGTATATAGAGAAGAACACTTCAGAAAAAGTAAAAATTTTGTAGAAATTGCTCATCTCAAGGCCAAGTGAGTGCATAGTAAATAAGTGAACTGATTTTTTACCTGCAAAGATTACAACATACTGTGATAATTTTCTTATTCTGAGAGCAGGTCCCTGAAGTAAACATGAAGCTCAAAAATCTAGTCTTAAGTCTGACATGAAAATGGGTTTCATAGTTTTAATTTTCATTTTTTAATCAAAAAAACAAGACCGTGATCCTTTCTGCCTGAAGTTAGACAGAATTTAGCTATTGAAAACAACAGGAGTGATTCAAGTGTCACACCTAAATTAGTAGGAACAAATTTTAAGTTTTATGCGTATTTTACAGCAGAACCCCAAATGCACTATTTGCCAGAGACAATACTTGTCTGTGTTCGATGGTGGCTGCAAAAACCGGCTTATTCAGCATTACCACTTAACCTGAAGCCATGGCTCTGGACAGTTCAAGACAGCTTTGGACAGTTAAACATTATGTAGTTCATGGGATTTTGTGGTTGTACAAGGTAAAATTTTAGATGTTTCTGGGCTGCCTGTCTTTGATGATTCAGCAGAGTTGCACTATATGGATCAAAACAAAGCCTCAAACATCTTTAAAAGAAGATTTATTTCGAATTTGAATTAAAGTTTCCTGATCTTTACCCTCTGAGCAAAGTGGAAGCTGTTGTCCATCTCAAAATACATGGAATTCTCATGTCCGCACAGGGACGGCAATGGAATTGCAACTATCGCTATTTGCTAGGAATGAATATTGGTGTAAAAATCATCCTAACTCAAGTTCTACAGGACAAGTCTAAATATGAAAGAGAAGGTATCCAGTATCCATTAAAGAGTGCAGAGCCTGCTTTCAAAGAGGTGCTTGCTTGAATAAAATGTTGCATGCTAAGCCATTGAGGTTCTGCTTGAGCTCAGGAGTCTGTCTGCCACTTGCAGCATAATCTTAAGTGGAAATTTTGCCTGAGTGCAGATAAAATGCTGGGCTGTGAGGGAATATGTTATCCGTAGAGAACACAAAGTGACACAACATAAAAGCAAGTCCACTGAAAGTTATTTTGATCATTCACCTCTATTCAGAGATACCACCTGCAAAGCACTGCTTCCATAACAATTCAATACCTATTGCAAATGTATAAATTGTCCAAGTGCTTCAAAATAACAAATGACTAGCTCAACTTTTCCAAAGAAAAGAAAATTCACCAGAACTTTTCCATTGAACACAGCTGTTATTAACATCAGCTGATTTGTTATGTGTTTTCATGTCAGTCTTTTCAAAGAAGTATTTGGTAGTATGAAGAAGGGCCGTGTGTTGTAAAAACGATGATCCAGGACTAAGCAGGATATCTACCCATGACCTAAGCCCAGATAATGAAGTGTCTCATCCACATTAGTAAAATATTAACAGAGGTTATTGGTTGTCATAGTAAAGTGAGAGAGAGGCTGCACTGAATGTAATTTCATTTACGAATGTTTAGAAAATTGACATCACGGCTGCGAGAACGTATAAATAACCAGCACACTGCGTTTCTGATGGACTGCAGCAACATCTCTGAAGGGAGCATTCTACAGGCTCAGCTCCTCTAAAGGCACAGCAGAAACTGGATTTTGTAAAGTACACCGAGAAGGTCCTTTTTATAAAACAGTTTTGAGAACGTCTGAGAGATTTTTCCTCTGCCTTTAATCGTGTTTGCCATTTCTTTAAAAAAGCATGTGCACGGGAGGTTGTGCTAAGTGCCTGGGAGCCACTCTTATTCCCCTGGCTGTGCTATGTACCCTCGCTAACATTTTGTTGTTTTTCCCTGGAGGAAAAGTGGTTGACGACAATCTACACATTACAGATGAGGTTTGGTACTTTGGAGGGATCTTGGGATCTGGTGTATTGGTGAGTATATAAATTTAGACATTCCTACGTTTTCTCCCCCACCCGCACCATGACTTTGCGTTGCTGAATTTCCTCAGTACCTCAAATGCAGGTTCCAACACTGCAAATTCGTCTTTGATAAACAAATAAGTTACAAGTCATCCAACAGTTTTGCAATAAGTAACGTAANGACACAAAGCCCTGCCATTTGTCTGAGTGCTGGAAAATAAAAATAGCAGGCTGTAAAAATTGTATTATGCCTTAGATGTTGTGCCACAGGTACCGTAACTGTACTGCCTTGTTGTATTCTGCTATAGCAAGATACTTAGAGTTGCTATCATGATTGAAACTAATTTCTGAAAGATCGGCACTTTGTTTTGCAGAGCATAACAGTTCTCTCTTCAGCCATTTTTTGTCGGCAGTTTTAAAAATTATTCTGACGGTTGGGCACTACATTCCCAGCTCATTGCAGACCCACGCAATGGGCTGTGAGTATCTCACTAGGTTCATAGGAAATTTCAGGTTGAAACTGTGAGGTCACCTAATCCAACCTCCTGCTTAAAGATGGGTAGACCAGGCTCCACTTTGACTTTTTAGCTTCCTTTCACACTAGAAGTGAAAAGTTTCAAATGGATATCTGCAGACACTAGTAAACATTTCAAGCATTTTGGTTTAAAAAAAGAGATTGGAGAAAAAAATACACGTATTTCTACTGGGAAAGTCTGTCCTTTTGAAATAAATTGTTTGGCTCAAGTAGGTCATTACACTTTTTATAAAGGAACAGGTTTTCAACTGAAAAAAAAAAAAGGAAAAAACAAATAGGAAAAGAATCATGACTGTGAGATTAACAAGGAGCCTTCCCTAAATCCCCTGTCTTCGATCCTGTCTGCATGCAATCCCAACAAAGCAGGTGGAACTTTGGGCGGGGGGGAGGAAATGAAGCCACATATTTCTCTCTGCTACACTGTATTATCAATTTTCTGTTAGCATGAACATATCTTAGTTTAGCTTTAAAGACCAGATATAACTCAGCGACCACCAAACTGCTAACGTTTTGCTGCCAGGCTGTCACTCACACCGGGGCAAGGCAGCTGACCGGGGCGCACGGTTATACCTGGGGGGTGACCAGCTGTGAGCACCCACTGCTGTGCTCCTGCCGGTGTATGTAAGCTAAACCCGGTGCGCGTGGTGCTGCCCATAAAGCAACTTCTGTTCTGCAGTGCAGTACCTTGTTGATGACTCATGTTAGAGTGCAGCTGGCTGAGAGACTGGGAATATTAATATAGTCACAAGTACTAAGTACACCAGACTAAAAGAGCCCTGGTGGCCTCACCACACCATGACTGAAAACTGAATTTGTTCTTGTATGCTAGCAGAAACACCATTATTATGATGTCTGGTACATAAACACAATGTTTAAGTTAGCCCCATACCTCAACATGAACATGCATGTCAACACTCAAGGCAAGAGTCTCATGATGAGGTCTGAATAAAAGCTCACAGACCTGAAAGTACTCCTCCACCTATATCACTTTCATCCAATAAAAGACACTACCTCTACCTCCAAACTATTATGGCTACAAGTGCTTCAGAATTCAAGCAGGGCATTAGTTTTTGCATTATTTACTTACCTATTAGTATATATGAAAATGCTGTAATGGAAAGCCAGAAAAATAAAGACATCCTTTCTAATCCATTCCGACTGCACTATTAGAGCTAACGTTGGCAAGTACCTGTGAGGAGATAAAGTATACTAATATGAAACCTGAAGGGGAGACTCAGGAAGGAAAAATATAATTACTTGGTCCAAATAGGACCAAGATACCAAAGCTAACTTGTAAAGGGTACTGCAGATTTTTTTTTAATGCCTTGAGTGGTCCAAGACTCCAGTCTTGCTTATAATGTCTTGAGAAAGAGATCCACTTCAGTGAAACACAGGACCTTGAACAACCAGGTCTGTTGGATAAATACTGACTAAAGGGGAGGAGTGCCATCTACTGTGTCAGCATCGACCGTCTTCAGACAAATGGTGCTAGTTCTTTTAAAGCTTCTAAATACCAGTGCAGATATGTTATACATTTATTATGTAATTGCAAACTAATATATTTTAGTTTACTATTTTGTCTATTAAGAGCTGAATTTAGGGAATGTACATTCATATTAATAGGGTACATTTCATTGTTCGAATGAGAACAGAAATAACATTATTTTTCTCTTTGTCAGATGTTTTCTTCTATAATATTTGCTGCAATTGGATTTCTGGGAGCTGGATACTGCTTCACTTTGTCAGCAGTAGCCCTAAACAGAGGCCCTAAATGTTACACTGGAAGAGAGTGGGCCTATCCTTTCCAGGATGGGTAAGACAAAGACAATCAGAAAAAAAGTTATACATGTTTTAAGTTTGTTTTAACTTCCAAATCAGTTGTATAAAAATGGGGATTCTACTGGTTGTCTAAAACACAGAAGCTCTTAGAAGAGCCAGAAACGTACAGCAATACTAAGTAAGGTTCAAGAGCACTGACGTGAAGCCTAGCAAGTGCAATGAAAACTACTGAGTTTCAAAGGAGCCAATAAAGAGAAATGCACAGCCTTCTAGGTTATTCTTGGGATGACAAGCAGTATACGGGGATAAATTCCACCTAGATGAATAGCACCGACATCTTATATTGAAATTTGATGGTATTCAAATAAGTACTATGTGTCATTTTATCTTGGTTATGGAATTTTTAAGTTGTCTGTTCCTCACACTCTGCAACTGAAACATGTTTGCTGTCATGTATATTTATCACTTTCAGAGAGGTGGTGTGAAGAACACGAAACCCTAGGAATCCGATTGCTCAGGGCTGAAGTCAGCAAAGGTCCAACTGAAAACAGGGTACAATATGTTACCGAGAACAGCAGGACAGATCAACAAGGGGTGCAGTAAACCCCTCATCACCTGAGAATCTTTAATGCAGTCTTCCTCAGTCAAGAGTGACCTAGCAGCGTTTCTTGCATAACAGACTGCAAAATTATTGTTCAGTTTAAAAAGAAAAAAAGAAGTATCATGTTGTATGTCACACATTATTTGTTCATGGGCCAGCGAGGGCTGGAAACCAACTGCTTTGGTCTAATTTTGGGAGCATTTGGAAAAATATGCTCTGTTCCAAACACAATTTTGGTGGCAGTCAAGGAATCACTTCACAAGAACACAAGAAACAAAACAGCATTAAGAATATGCAGAGGAAATAGAGTAAGTGGTTAAGCAGATCACAGTTAAATCAAACTGAGAAGGTAAAAATTATGGAAAATACTTTTACCTAATACTGCTGTTCTTTAGATGAGTTATCCAGAACAGAAAAGGTTGTCTTTTCTGCTCAGTGGGCAGGAGGCAACTGGTCTTGTAGCATTTGATGTTTTGTTAGAAAAAACTGTGTTTATTCAACTTCTATCGTATTGTTTTGGTAAGTCACTTGTTCTTATTACAATGTAATACAGTAAATTAAGACAAATATTTAGATGTAAACACCCCCACCCCGCGAGGGTTTCTGCCAAGGCAGGGTTATAGAAGGTGCGACACTCCCAAGGAGACCTGGGGAGCCCCGCATCTGTAGGGGTACGCTTTGGGGTGTATGACACACCGCCAGATGTCAGCACTGCTTCATCCAGCAGAGAACCACAGCAGCAGCAGCAGGAACTGCCTTCAACAAAAGACATTGGCACGGGTGAACATCCGCTTGGCACGTGCTTGGCTAAGACCTCTTCTTCCCAAAATACCAGAAGCTAATCAATTGTATCTAATACATACTCGTCTCTGATTGTTCCCTTCTGATGCCTTGTCTTTTCAAATCAATTGCTTCAACTGATCTAGAAACTCAAATGAAATCACATCCTAAATAAGTAGCACCAGTGCGATAATGGGAATTCTTTCTGGCAGTACTGAGGCCAAGCGAACATCACAGCAGTGACACCTTGTCAGCCGTGACAGACCCCCTAGCTGCGAGCTAACATCGTCTTCTTCATAACTGTTTTGTTTCCCCCCAGGGATTACCTCGCTAACCACACATTGTGGAATGCCTGTGAGTCACCCGAAAACATTGTCCCGTGGAACCTGACCCTCTTCTCCTTGCTGCTCATCATGAGTGGGATCCAGGCAGTGCTCTGCGGCATTCAGGTGGTGAACGGCCTGTTTGGAACGATCTGTGGGGACTGCACATGTTGCGGATGTTGTGGGGTGAGCAACTGATGGCTTTCTTCCATTATTTTGTGTACTGATGATACTTGTAAGTACGCCTGACTAGCTGACAGTCTGAAAAATTAAACTAGCCTTCATTGAGCACCATGATCATGTTTTCTGAAGCACAGCTGAAACCCTACAGTGTTGCCAACTGCTGAAAATATGATCTCAGTCTGTATTTATGGTGTTTAATCTGACAGCTTCCCATAGCCACAGGGAAATAATAAAAACCTGTGAAAGTCACAGGAATAGTAGCCACTAAATTACCTCCATGTTTTTATTCTTCCAGGGAGATGGAACTGTCTAAAGAACATGAATATTGCAGCCAACCCTCCTTATCTTGGGAGGCTCCCTTTTGCAATCGTTCTATAAAGCAGCCCTCATACGCATCGTCTCTGGCTAAGAAGATGAGAATGAAGGGCACTTCCCCCCACTAACATTATGAAGCCCTGACTCCCTTTCTAGCCTTCCCAAAACCCCTCATCATGGAATAAAATAAGTGAAATCCAACTCTCACATTCATATTTATTTTTGTAAAACAGCTTCTATTTAAAAAGAGGGTATTCTCAGGTAAAATATTTTCTCTCCCGAGTCAGCTTTCCAACTGGGGATCACCAAACGCTGCTGTACAATACAGACTTAAATGTGCAAATACACGCTCAGCTGTAATGCAGTTGTGTCTATTTTCTTTTGAGGTTTATCAGATGGAAATACCCCAAGTCTAACTTTTTTTGAGTACATGTTTACGTTATGTGGAAAAGTGAGGACGTCTCTCTTTCAGACCTGCTATGATTAAAATGCTCTCTACAAAGAGAGTCTCTGTTACAAAAGAGATTCATGAATCTCATGGTGAGGCCTCTTTTCCTGACTGTGTCCAACAGATGGGTGTATCCAGCAGCACTCCTGTGCAGGTAAGTGTAGGGTCAAAGTAACAGGCAAAAGAATACCGAAGATCCCTAGTCTGAGGCATTATGAGTCATCTTGGACACCACGATACCCTGCTTCACACCAGGAATTCAACCAGGAAGGCCAATTCACTGCCATTTCTCAGCACGATGGGGATCTGGCTTCTTCACTAATCCATAATCAGCTTTCTCACCAGAGGGAATGTAATAACACAGTACGGCTGTAGAAGATGAAACTGAAAACAGAAAGTATAGAATAGGGGAAGCTTGTAGAGAGACTTTCCCAGCCTACAATTCTTTTACTCCAGGGACCTCCTGAGACAAATGTTCCATCTCTGCATTTAACTCTTCTTGCGGGATTCCTTCTCCCTGAAGCTGTCCAGTTATTTCTTGAATCACAATATCCCTTCCATAGTCTAACTTCATGTTGTGGGAAGACCCTCCTTTGTTCTGACCCTGCCACCTGCTCTTTTCATTCGATGCCTCCTTGTTCTTGCCTGCAAGAAAGAGTACGCAGTCCTATTCCCTTTCCCCATGATACCTGATTTCCTATCTCCTCTCAGTTGCCTTTTTTAGCCTGAAGAGTATTAGTATATGTAGCCATTCCTCATACAGAAGTTTTTTCAACCTTCCCCACTACAGTCTGAGATGGGAGGGACAGAGCAGCAGTGTTCCAGGTAGAGGCGCAGTGCCCTAGCCATTTATTTTAACAGCGAAGTTCATTAGCTACAAAGACAAGGATGAATGACAACTTGATCGGTCACTGCTGTGAATGCCCCCGTCTTGTCTTGTTAGAGAGCAAGCCGATTTCTTATACGGAATATCATCCTCAAACACTGGCTCCAAACAAATGGTAAATGAAGCTTCATTTCTAGAAAATCAAATACATTTCCACATCTCTGATACAATATAAAATTGGTACCCACGGAAAGGAGGACATATTCTATTTAAACCCAGCTATGTGATGAGAAAACTCAATTAAAACTTCAACATATGTATCTCTTTACATGCTGAAATATGTCCTATACCTGTAATCCTTGTCTTGAATTTCTCCTGTACAGAAACTGCAGAGCATGTATAATTTAATGATGTAAAATGATCCCCAGTAAGTAACCCAATCTGTTTCTACTTGTGAAGTAAAAGGGCTTTTAACCCCCTGTTCATAGCACTAACCAACTGTGATCTCTTGTCTAACAAAGGTGACGTAGTGACTTAGACTCACAGATAAACAGATCTGGGAGGCATCTGTGGCACCCACCTTTGTATGCAAAGGCAGTGCAAACAACACTTAAATAATTTGCAAGACATCTGTGTAACCTGTTCTTAAAAATCTCTAAGTTCAGAGATCCAACATCTTCAGCATTTTATAGCACTGCTAAATGTTCTGAAAGTTAGAAAGACTTTCTTAATATGTAATCATGCATCCCCCCTGGTACAACACTGTTCTCTTCCCAGTGGGCTTGCGGAAGTCTTCCTCTTCACAGCAGACTTCTACATTTTTGGAGACTCTATCGTGTTTCAATCCTCACCTCTGACAAAACAAAAAAATTTCACTCTTTCACCATAACTGATGTTCTTCACAACTCAGTATTCATCTTGTCCTCCTGCAAGCTTCCCCTACAACTTTCCAGACGCTGAACACTGGACTTGTGACTTAACACAGGTTACAATTTATTTTCACTCAAGTCGAGAAGCTCGTAACTCCTCCTCTTAAATCTTCCAATCTATACATGAGTGAAAATGCTATTTATTCACCTTTTTGCAGAAGTTCAATTCAGCTGTGTTTGGCACAGTGCTATGAAAGAGATACAAAAGGCAAAAGAGAGCTGAAAGGCAAAAATGCTTTTTAGAAAGAACTAGTCTTTTAAAACTTAAAAAGAAAAAACTATTTCCCAAAGAAATCGAGGAGAAAATAAGAGGGATTGGAGAAGTCTTAGGTATTCAGCTCCACTGATACGATTCTTAAGAAATTCCTAGAACAAATTTTCACAAACCAGCTTGCCAGACTGGATGTCTTAAGGCTTCTAGTTCATCAATGTATTTGCCACATCTCTTCCCTGAAATTTTCCTCCTGAAATAATGATACTGTGGCCTGTGCTTTCAGAAAATGTATTTCATGTACTCTGTATCTACACTAGGGATATCTGAAGAACTTAAAGTGTTCAGAAGCATGAAAAGCTGGTGAGCAATATGCAAAAACGTTAAATAGCTAGATTTAGGTACTAAGTTATATTAATAAAAGCAAAGCGGCCTCAGCGATACATTGTGCAAGATGATAAAAGAAATTATAAAAAAACATCCTTAGAAACAGCTGTCTCTCCCACCTGTTCTACTGCATTGCTAGGGAATTTGAGAGTACCCTTTATATCACCACCCACTGATGCAACCATCTTACATCTATTCTTTCATCTGTGGTTAGCAGCTGTCCTGCACCTCATCTCACATTTGTCTTGTTTTATTTATATGAAGCCTTTGGGAACATGGAATGTTTCTCATCAGCATTCAACAAAGGGATGGGTAGCTGCATAGTGTACAATTCTGATATATTAATAAACAGAATACATAAATCTCTGTGGGAGGCTTGGGATAAGAAATAGCAGACAGGAAGCTATGATACTTAAAAACAAAACCAACGGGTGCTTCATGAGTCAATGCTTCCAAGATGCCCAACTACACAGTGGTTTTCTAACGTGAGCTAATATATAGTAGTTACTGAGGACAAGGCACACACATTTCAACTTGTGATCTGGGCTGCGTTTGCACCTTGGCCTTGGGTGTAGTGAACAAGCGTAAATGAACTGGAACCAGCCGCTCAGCTGATCTAGCATTTTAAAGCACCAACAACAGTGTTCCTAAATCTATTCAGTTAATGGTTAACGTCTGAGGCTCTCCCCTAGCGTTTAATTTTGAGGGAATCACGCTTATCTCCAGTGTCAGTTCTGCAGTAATCGGAAATTGCTCCCTGTTTTTGCTGAGCAAAGTGTCCAGTAAAATCAAGGAGAGGGACTGACCACAGATTGTTGTAACAAAGAAAGATACACTGGGCCAGTGGTACTCCTGGGAGAGAAGTCACAGGTAGAGAGCACAATGCTAGACAGGGACAGAAAGACGATGGCAAGAGAAGAACCACGAACAGGGAGAACTGAAAGTGTTAAAACTTTGTTTTAGCCCCAACCAACTTGAACACCACACTCAGTTTTAGTGTGTACAGGTGTCAGTTGTTATACAGATGTAGAAACCCTAGTCACCCAAAGGAAAAACAAACATTGGTATCGTTTGTAAAACCTCCACGACGCACATGTTACCCGAAGCTTCATTATTCACCCATAAACAGTGGCTGCTCAGTGACTGGTTGACTAGGGTGCTGAGAGCGTGGCAATTCTGACATTGTGTGGCATTGTTTCAGCTGAGAGTTTACATAAAAAGAAACACACAGGTTATTTAACAACTCGGATTACAACATGCGGAGTGTGCGCATGTGATTTTGAGCCCACGTGTTTCAACTTCAGCCTGACAAAACTCACGCCCCTGCACAGCTTGACTATGTACAGTTAGAGCTCTCTTTATTGACTGTCTCCAATAAATAGACTGCAACAAGGCATACATCAACCACAGTATGGTGTCACCCATCAGGGAATGATACATTATTTAACTGGTAACTCTCTGCAACAGGTTTGTTTCTAAAATTAGGAAGTACCATACACAAAGTTAAAAGAAATTTGCTCAGCCAAGAGCAAAGGACGTTTTCTAACATCATTCTAGTCTTGAACGTTCATCACCTGCCCCCAGTTCAACTTTAGCTCCCCCTTCATGGCTTCTACATTGCTCACCGTGTAACCAGCAACACGGCAAACAACAGCAAACTCTGGAACAACCCGTCCTGCCGGCGGATGGGGCGACTGACTTGTTCTACGACATTGATATGGGTGGGGTCATCACCCCAGAGGGCAAAGACTGGTATCACAGTGATGGACATGAATAAAAACCCAGATAAAACACCTCTGAAGTTTTTTCTGGCCAAATTACTTTTTTACTAGAAGAGGACGTGGTTTAACTGAAATTACAAAAGCTCTGCCAATACCATGGGACTTTTTTATAGACTTCTTCATTATCCTCCACTTGTCACGGCTGATTTGCTGCAGGACCCTTTGCTGACATACAAATTACTCCCGCCTGTGGATCCAAGCAATCCAAACCTGAAAAACTCATTCGTAGGCACTGAAAAATACACAATCTACGAATTAATTGTGCCAGTAAGAGTAGTTTAGGGCATTATTTGGAGACTGATATGTGCAGGAAAAGCGCCAGTAAAAGGTCTCCACCACCTTCAGCTATGTGAGTCTTGCCTGGTCTCGATTTTGGGGCTGGCAGAAGGTGTGGGACCGGCAGCCGCGCGCAGCGCCCCGACCTGCACCGCTCCTGCCCAGGGGGGCCCCGCAGGGCCGAGTGCTGCCCCAGTCCCCTCCAGCGCCACCCCACGCAGCCCCCGGCTAGAATCTACTAATTCTAGGGAAAGTCTGTAAACCACAGTTCACAAAAAAGCTTGGTTTTACAAGAAACCAAAACAACCTCCCCCCCCAAACACAAGGTCTTAATTTTTCTGGAATATTGCATTAGATTCTAGCCATGGCAGTTTGAAGAATTAAACATATCTGGTGGGGAGCACAGGCGTTGCTGATGATATAGGGAAGAGTAAGCTTTGAGGGCCAGGTAGAAAAAAAATGTAAGAAAGATTTTACCTGAAGCACCACGCTGAAAATACCACTGTTGGGATGCCCTCCTGACAGAACTCTATGGGAACCGGTGTGAGAGGTGAGGGTCCCCGGAGCGATGTGCACACCACTGCCAGAAGAAAACATTGGCACTGGAACCCTCTGTAGGTGTGCCCTTGTTGGTGCAGCCTGAGTTGGCTTTCTGAGCTCCTCCGGTAGGGAAATGAGAAGGCCCATCAGTGGGACTGCTATGTTAGCTTGTTGTCTGGGAAAGCCAGAGTATCGACATGCTTCCTCCAAAACGACAGGGGGTTTCAGTGCATCACAATCTCAGAAAATTCAGGAAATCCCTCCCTGACAAACAGTTTTTACTGCAGCTGTAAGGTAACAACACACGGGAGCAGCAATCTGCACAGAGCACTCCTGACCAGCTTGGAAGGAAGGAGAGATACCTTCCAAGATGTGAGCTGGCATCATTAGGAACAAACTGAATGACCTTTATAAACAAACACACATTCAGTGTTTCTGCCAAAGAAACTTGATTAATATTCCTGAGTAAATATGCCAAGAATTAACAAATGCATTTCTCAGAACAGGGTCAGAAGCTACTACACTTTGCATTTCTGTTTGGTGGAGATTCCAGAGCTTTCTTATGCAAACGCAAGATATTGTTAGAAGGATTCTAAAAACTAATTAGAATAAATTACGTAAGGGAATGACTCAAGGAAGAATATTAATATTAAAATTAATTAATAGTAACAGTTGCATTGGGTCTTAGATCACCCATGTCACGTACCACGACAGTGAAGACCAGATATTCAAATAGAAGCCCAGGATGTTTAGATTTCATGGCTTGTTCCCAGGAAAGAAGACAGGTATTTTCTTTATGCAGAATTGAAGAAACTTCTTGAATAAGAGATCAGACTGAAAACAATGTGCTATTTAAGTCCCCAAAACAGAACTTGGACTTGGTGCTAACCGTCCTGCTAAGAGGTAACTGTGTTAAACAAATTGTAACAAAACATTTGTGTTTAGTGAATTATGAATTACAAGGTCCCACAAAAGAAACAAGTAATGGTGGCACGGGGGAGCACGTTGTCAGCATTATGAGTAAACTGTAACCATCGCTAACAGCCATTACAACTACTAATAAACTGAAACATAATGGCAAAATAACCCATTTCATTTGCTAACTACTAATCATTTAATTCAAAATGTATGCCTTTTGCACAGAATAGTATGTCTGCACCTTCATTCCAAGCAGTGTTATACAGTTCCCTAGGAAGCACATACTAAAATCCTCCAAAAGAAAAGAAACAATTTAATAAACCAATATGCACCCAAAATCTTCAAGGTCATTTATATTTGTTTTTCATGTACAAGATCAAAGAAATAAAAAAACCAGAATCAAACCCTGGATACAACAGTTTGATCTGACTGCTTTTGACACATACAATCTGTTGCAAGGTACTCGAAATTGAAAACAAATGCTCACACATGTCATATAACAAAATGAAAAAAAGTAAATAAAAAAGTTAAAGTACTAGCATGTACGTGGATGTAGTGTATTAGGAATCAAGTTTATCTGAACACCCATATTCTTCTGTATTCAAAATAGATATTTTAATCCTTCCCTTCCCCCAAACAGCCTTTGTTCTCAAAAAGTCAAACCCAATCCCTCCCCAAGTTACAATCTAACAGTATTACCAGAATACAAGCTGTAATTAACAACATCCCGTTACTTCTGTGTCACCAAGACTCAGTGTGTCACCCTCAGTGATGGTCAACAGTAAAACTGTCCAGCTGGCACATTTATTGTACTTATACTACAAGTAGACAGTGTACATTTAGTAAAGTAAATGTTCAAAACCTGAAATAGTACAGTGAAATATTGTCAGCAATAAATTTAGTTTCATAAGAATTACATATGCTTTGAATACTTAAAAGTTCTGCCATAAGCCTGTTTAAAGCCAGAAACTTTTTAAAAAGAGAACTTTAAAAAACAGATTTTATTGTTGCTGCATTTCATTTGATACATCCCCTCTATTACAAAAAATGAAAAGCTTAACAGTGTAAAGAATCACTTTTAACTTAACCATGATTTGGTTCATGACTAAGTAAAGATCTGACCTAAGATTCTGGCAGTTGTTTTACACTGAAAGTAGTGTTTCACATAGCACCCTCCTGTTCCATATCTGCTGCTGGTTTATTATGGAAGTAATATGGAAACATAGTTTTGGGGTTTTTTTTACCTCTTCAAGGTCTTTGAACCAAGACACTTAACCACCTGAAACACCAACTGAAGAGGAATCAAGTTTGTAGCTTCACAATTCTGCTAAACATCTTATGTGACTTTACTAGAAAGCTGCAGCAGTTTTCATTGCAACAAGTATGGCCTTTGCCTGATGAAAATCAGTGTAGCCAAACAGAAGTCAACACAGGTTAGCTAATTCATGCCAGCTGAGAACCTGATCTGCTTGGAATATCTTTATTATGACAAAAGTTGAATTTACAATAGTACAGACTTACTAGCAAATGAACAAACTGCATTTTCTAAACATAATCTAATGATGAGCGAGATCAACTGAATCATACTAGTTTGGATCTGCAGCTACTGTGAACTGTTGTAGCACCAATGGCTTCCAGTTTGTTAGGCCAAGCCTGCAGTGCTGACAAGCTGGCCTTACAAGTTGGCATCACAACCAGACGCCAAATAATCTCCAATTCTTTTACCAAAGTCAGTCATGTCACTAAAGAACAAAGCCTTAGGACCATCTATTTTTCATTTAGGCTGACAACCTGAAGAATTCCTTGAAAGAGAGAGATTAATCAGTTACAGTAATATTGGTCAGCCCTGCCGGGTCCCCTGTTTGTTGAAAAGAAATTTCCGCTATCTCAACAGTTAGCACTAGCAAAAATAATTAAAAAAAAAAAACCAAAACCAAAAAAAACCCCGAAAACAACGATTAACCCCTCCAAAAGAATAAAAGAAACACAATGCCCATTCAGTAATTAAATTCTGTGCAGACAGAACTCTGCTGTCACATCTCATTGTCTATTAAAAAAAAACCAAAACAGAACATAAAAAGAGCTACTTTTCCCTATGTAATAAAACTTCATGACTAGGTCTTTGCCTCCCATCTCTTTTTTCAAAATTTCGGTGTGTGTGCTTTTTATTTTCCATCTTCTGATATCACTTAAACCCAGCAGTTCATCACTGACAAAGTAGTTTATTGTATTAAATTCTTCTAGTATGTTTTTTCTGAACACTGGTGATTCGTTTTCTGTGTATCCCTACCCGCAGCCACCCTTCCAGGCAAGGATCTACATTTGTTACATAAGCATTTGTCTCCCAAACCTACTCCATATTCCCATCACTTCATCTCTGACCTTTTCACCTACTTTCACCCAACCAGATGGAAAAAAGTCTTTAGTGATCAATACTCTGGTGCATCGGTAAGATCTTGTTAGTGTTATGAGACCTGGCAAACACACAAATACACTGAGTGCTACATCCCTTCTCTCTACATAGCCTGGCTTAAGCTTAGAGAAAAGTTTTAACGCCTTTCATAAAAAGATATATTTTTCAATATAAAAAGCTTAAATTCACAGATTATAAATAATATAATTTCAAAATATTTTAGGACTAAAATTCAAAGAATTTTAGGACTTCATTCGCATTTCAGGGGAACTGCAAGCTTAATGTCCTTGATGCCTTCTCAGTCCCAAACCTCTGATAAAGTATTTGTAGGATATACAATAGGTAGAAATACACAGAACACACCCTGTGTCCTGTACACCGATTACAGTAAGTGAAAGACTTAAGAACTAAGCAACTTTACCAGACAAGTTACAATATTGCTTTAGCATTGCCCTGATTAAGTTATCATCTTTTTTCACGTATACAACTACATGCATTTTGACATCGTCAGTTAAAAACATTACTGAAAACACCATGAGCGAGGGTTTTTCCGCCGCTACATATGACATTAACAAGTTGTGCCACATTTTTCAGACGTGATTTTAAAAGCATGTGTTTGCATTTAACATATTTGCAGATTTTTATATAAAAAATTGTTTGTTCATGTGTTAAGTTACAAAATTGTAGTGCTTAATATAATAAACATTAAAATCTAAGATCTTTTAAAAAATGCTTGTTTAAAATACATTGCTTTGTTTTTAAAAGGCATTAGTCAGTACCAGGCTGGTTTATTTTGCAACAATATTGTAGTGTAAAAATGTTGCTAAATAATTCTGGTACTTTCAGATTGGAAGTGTTTAGTTTACGAAAACTATACAGTAATATACTGAAAAAAGAAACTGCAATAGTACTGTTTGTGCCTTTACAGATATATAATGAGAATTATTATGACTGATATGGATCGGATTTAATCTGTATTCCATACAGCCTGGTTAGTTTCTAAGCATGAAAAAAAGATTTTTAAAGCTTAAGTAAGTTGATAAAAAAAGCTTCTGATACTATTGTCATAAACATAGTAATAAAACTGCTCTCATGGTCTGATGTTGTGCATGTTTTTTGAACCAAGTGACCTAGTAGTTAGCTTCTGTTATTCATGAAGGGTTTGTGATGTTAATCAAGACCTAGGACATCAGTCAGGGACATGCACAAACAC
>VZTV01006936.1:5787-16034 GCA_013400875.1 Anhinga rufa | reverse complement strand
TGTCAAACAGGATAAGGTCTCTCCCGAATTCTCCTCCCACAGTATGCAGCTTTTGGAGCACTAAGCACTCTACAGCTGCTGAAAAACAGTCTCGGTTTGTTTGCTTTTAGTGGATCGATGAATAATTCTGAAATTAGGGAAGAGATTGCTTTGTGGAAAGTCTGTGCAAGATGCTCTGGATGTTTTTCTTTCCAAGCAGTTTAGCCAGCTAAAACATATTATCCAAATAATAAATTTTAATAATCCTAGTTTTTCAAACAAGGATTTCAAACATTCTGAAACAAATTTTGGAGAAACTGCTTTGAGCTTAATTTATGTCATCTTCTTAAGTATATATCAATGTGTGAAATGCCACATGGCATTCATTTCCTCTAGTGTCTATTAATAATGTTAAGATGATTAGATAGATGCTCTCATCAGTAACATCGACTTTTAAACTTCTTGCTTATGAAAAAAGGCCAGCGAAGTGCTTGCTCCTGCAGACGCTGCTTAAGTAAAGCTGGAACATCAAGTTCCCACAGGAAATCTCTTGGACAACCTCACACAAAGAAAGTTTTCTCTTCCTTGTAAATTAAGCTCCTAAACATAGTCAGACTCTAGTGATGCAAATGAGTAATAAAAAATGAAATAGCAAGTACAGTCAGTCTCTTCAACTCTCATGACAGCTTTTCAAAGAAAAACCCTGAAGTTGAATTTCATTTGAGGAGTGACTCCTGTTTGCTAATGCAATAAACATAACCGATGAAAAACAAAATTTGTGTTATACAGATATTGCCAAAATACTAAGTACTTCCTAACTTAAATATTTCAGTGTTCTGGGACATAGAAATCTATGTTCCAGTACAAGATAGAAATCTATATATAGATAGATACATGCAAGACATGTTTGCTTATTATTTGTGATTTACAGAAATGAAATGTTCTGCTTGACTTTTGATATTTATAATATTTCATTCCCAGAGAATTTTGAAATTGCATTTTTACTCTAGGAAAAACAGTTCAAAATCCTGTCTAAAAATGAACTTCCTCATCTCTGCGTTGCTTTAATATTATAGCCACTAGGGAAAAGTTTTGTTTATAGGTCAATGCTCTACAGATAACAAGCAAGGTGGACACTAACTGGTATGGTTACAGACTCCCTAACCTCTCCAGCAAACAAGATGAAGTTAGGGAAAAAAAAGAGGGCTCTTTAATCATGGGGTATTTCAGTCTAGCCAAGAATGCTATATTAAAGATTATATTTTGCATCAAGTGCTATCTACATGTATCTCTTTTGAATGCCTTTTAGAAGTATTGATATCTGCCGCTGTGTCACTGACTTTCATTCTTCTGACTTCTGTTTTGTCTCTCATGCCACTTTTATGGTTACCTGTTAAGCCCTGATGTTACACTTTTTAACATACATCATTCCATTTGTTCTCCCTTTCCTAGAGATTAAAAGAGCTGTGCACTGGTTTTATGCACTTTCACATTCTTCCTCATAATCCAGACCAACTGAGTAACTTCTATGTAGAATTCAAGGATATGGTGCCCGGTTTAGTCACAAGCATGATACTTCATGCTGCTTGATAGGAGTGTGCAACTACTTATGGTTTTGACTATATTAATAGCTCTTGAGGTTGTATCAGTAATCATGCTTCTATCAGCACAAATTTGAAGTAAGATTGAAGCCTATCTGCCAATCTGATACTGGGAGCAGAAGCTGGATCTTCAGATAGCTTTTCCTATTGAATGTTACTTTATCTTAGTGTTGTCAGTAAGGGCCCATTTCTTGCATTAAGATTTTAAGGAAATTATTAGTAGTGGCATTATTTGAGAAAATTAATAAAATAAAGATTTCTAAAGAGCTGATTGTACAGCATTAAGCAGCCCATTTCTGTATATGGACCAATTTGCCTGACACCATTGTTCTATATGGTGTCTGCAGATTGTTTATCTGGACCAGTCTTGGATTTAGAACTAGTACCAGGGTTGTGCTGTATTCTCCTTTGCTGACTGACATAGGTTTGTTTTGGTTTGGGTTTTTTTGGGTCTGTTTTTTTTTGTTTGGTTGGTTGGTTGGTTGGGGTTTTTTGCCCTTTTTTTTTTTTTTTTTTTAATAGAAGTATCACCAAGCTCATATAAACTGTTAGTGGAAGAGACTGGAATGTTTCCCCTCTTGCCAAAGTTTTCCCATGGGTACACCACTCGTTCAACTGCTGAAAAATTAGTCCATGGCAAGTTAAACCAGGACAGGTGACTCAGAAACCACTTCTGGTTGCGCGTCACTGCCTGCTTCCCCAGCAGCAGGGGCAGCTGAATGATCTGGGAAATCCTCCTAAAGTGTTGTTTACAGCCCAACGTAGTTTAAATAGCAGCCCTCTGGTGTCAATTTTTCAACTAACTTTGGAGAGCTGTGGTGGTTTAGGATGAGATTTAAGGCTTCAAAAAATCACCCGTGCTGTCTCCCACTCCCCTGGAGTATGTTGCAGCTCACCATCAGCACAGGGAAGGTGCCTCTGTGGGAACTGGGAACTGACAAAGAACTCGCTTTCAAAGGTAGGAAAGTTGATTCCAAGTATCTAAAGCTGAAGGTGGCCTGACCTACTTGTCTGCCTTCCTCTGTAAATGACACTGCAAAGGAAGCAATAGACCTGTCTCTCCATGGTGAAGAGTCCAAAACAGCATCAGGGCAGAAGGCAATCAAATGTGAGTCCTGTTAAACCAGGAACTTAACGGAGCAGGGAGGAGGGTAGTAAAAAGCAAGAGGAGGAGCCCAAATGTCTTGCAGAGCCTGAGAGGAAAACTTTAGGGAGGTGGGTGCTATGAGCTGCGAGAGCAAGTACACTACAAACTGTGTATGCTACTCAGTGGTGATATTGACTTGGAGAAGATTATTTTGGTGTATGCAAACCCCAGGTAAAGGCATTTAGGTATGTCGCTTTTAAGCCCTTGGGAAGAAAGTCCAGAATTAGCCTTGATTCTTAGCTTTTTACTTATACTCTTTCCTGGGCATGGGACTTCACCTTACATAAATTCATGTAGCTACAGCATGGTCAGTACCTGAATTTTTGCCAGCTGAACACTTGGTTCATGAGATCCCAAGACTGGTTTTGGACCACCAGAGGGGTCAGCCCATGTTCAACTAGGCTATAGCTGTACTGATGAACTTATTCCACTAAGCAGTACCTACTACCTGCTCAGAGCTGCGGCAGTGCCCCTGGACCCATATGCTTGCCTGGTCTGAATAACTACATTTGCTGAGCCTCCCCTCTTTAGAGTAGATGTCTCACCAAACACAGCTCCCAGCCAGGGCTAATGTTTTTTGACTAGTGTCTTTAATTGCTGCAGAGAGGCTAACTAACTCCAGTGTTGAGGCTGTTCTGCTCTTGTAGAGGGGGAGAAGGGAAGATGCCTATAAAGTACCAGGGTCATGCTATCTTGAGAGGAAACAAGTGTCTTGGTAGATATCTCCTCTACCCTTTCTTCTTCCTCCTCCCTTGTATTTTTTCCCTAATAAGTCACAGCTTTTGAAATAGAGGCAACGTTATTCCACAGCTCATTCTGTTCTCTTATAAAGTTTTGTGCTCTTGATGAGTATTTTGGTTTTGTAGTTCAATAAAATATCATCTACAGTAAAACAGCACTTGAGGGTCCTGTTTACTACAATTGGAATGGGCTGATGACTTTCAGTTTCCTTTTTATGTAACATTAATTCACTTTACCCTTTTTCTTCCAGCCCACATGGGGAATCAAAATAACGATTTTGGTTTTAACTTTACTGACAGAGTTTTTATTGCTAGAGAAAAGCACAATAACACTTCTCAGATCTTTTTAACATATAATTTTTCAGATTTTGTAATCTCTATTAGTTAACAAAATCTTGTTGTTTAAATCAAAAACTGGGTTCCAGGCGCAATGAGTCACTAAATAGTATTTTTAATGTCAACATTTAAATGACTGAAAATTAGTTAATTTATTAACACATGGACAACAGTGAATTAAATTAAAACTGTGGGCAGAGAATTTCAAAACTACCTTTCACTTTATCTTTCTTTTGACATATTTTTTCTCTTGGTTGCTGTATTTTCCTTGCATTAACTGAAGACACTTGAAACATGAATCCATGTAATAGTAAGACTAATTGCAGATGATTTGGAAGAGCTCATGATAGATGCAGTGATGGACTAATCTCCCAAAATACAATCAGAGCTGAGACACTGCAGAACATCAGGTACTTGGATAACAAGCTAGCACACTGGAATTGCAGAGAATACAGATATAAGAATGTACCAATTTTAAAATTTTAGATAATGGAATTATTTTTTCATACAGCTTTGCTTTCCAACATTGTGACTCAAAGATATGTACACTAAGGACTAAAGCAGAAAGAGGAGACTGTTGTTTTGTTGGGAACATACACACCTTTTTATTAACGCATCCTATCCCAGTTTGGAAGGTGATTTAATTTGTAAATTGAATTGGAACAAAGTGCCTGTGTGATAAATAAAATGTCTGTATTAGCTGCTGTATTATTCAAGCTGTCCCGACTGACTTTAACTACAGTGTACCAAAACGTGTCCTTAAATGCAATTGTATGTGATTGTGTTGGCTGGAAACTTGCCTGCGAGCAGAGTTTAGCCCTGTGGCTTCATGAGGGACTGTATTCAGAAGCAAATACTTTAGGAGGTATAACCTCTGAGTTTTGAATGAAAAGTAAGAAATCTGTGGCTTAGAGTCTGCTAAAACAACAAAAATGTTACCATTTCATGGACACTGATTAAACAAAGTTCCCAAAGCACCAAATCACTTGCTTGTGTTATCAGAGATTCACTGACAAGACAAATGCTGACAAGTTGATTTTGTTTAAAGGAAGAGCTGGAGAAGCTGTTAGCAGCTGTTACTAAAAGCACAGCCTCCAAATTAGCAGAAGCATAAAGGTTAGACTACCTCAGGTGTTTTAAATAGTTTTTCATCAATGGATGCTTAGTGTCTGCCTTGCTTCTTTGTAGCACTCCAAATAATGAAGGGATGAAAAACAAATGGATTAAACAAAACTGCCACATTTCCAGCCTTCTGCCTTTAGTGAACACCACAAACTTTTTGACAAAAATCTTTTTGACAAGTCTGTCTCTGCAGTTTAATGTCAACTTTCTCTTGCTCACAGTTATGGTGTCAGCACTAACAGGATCAGAGAAACCTCATGGAGCTCCATCAGTGGCCAGTGAGAACAAATACCAGCGTGACAGAAATCTAAATTCCTACTTCTCCCCAGTCTGATCTGTATTCTGTCAAAGCCATTACCTGAAAGCTGTGAATTTACCCATGAAACTAGGAAAGGTAGGAACTTGAGGCTAAAAATCTGAGGTGATATTATCTGTTGCCTATCAGCAAAAAGACTTTCTACAGTCAATGATGTAATTTTCCTGCAATAGAGATTAGAATGTCTGCAGACCATTCAGGTATGAACTGTTAGAGGGGTACAACAAAAGCACAAAAGAACAACCCCATGCAATGCTACAGGCTTGGGGAAGAGCGGCTGGAAAGCTGCCTGGTGGAGAAGGACCTGGGGGTGCTGGCTGACACCCGGCTGAACATGAGCCAGCAGTGTGCCCAGGTGGCCAAGAAGGCCAACAGCATCCTGGCTTGTGTCAGGAACAGTGTGGCCAGCAGGAGTAGGGCAGGGATGGTGCCCCTGTGCTCGGCACTGGTGAGGCCGCACCTCGAATCCTGTGTTCAGTTTCAGGCCCCTCAGTACAAGGACATTGGGGGGCTGGAGCGTGTCCAGAGAAGGGCAACGAAGCTGGTGAAGGGTCTGGAGAACAAGTGTGATGGGGAGCGGCTGAGGGAGCTGGGGGTGTTTAGCCTGGAGAAGAGGAGGCTGAGGGGAGACCTTATGGCTCTCTGCAACTACCTGAAAGGAGGCTGTAGTGAGGTGGGGGTTGGTCTCTTCTCCCAAGTTACTAGTGATAGAATGAGAGGAAATGGCCTCAAGCTGCATCAGAAGAGGTTTAGGTTGGATATTAGGAAATACTGCTTCACTGAAACGGTTGTCAGGGATTGGAACAGGCTGCCCAGGGAAGTGGTTGAGACACTATCTCTGGAGGTATTTAAAAGACATTTGGATGTGGTGCTTAGGGACATGGTTTAGTGGTGAACTGGCAGTGTCAGATTTATGTTTGGACTCGATGATCTTAAAGATCTTTTCCAACCTATATGATTTTGTGTGTAATAGCACACCTCTGGAAGGGATAAAGATAATTTTTAACTTGAACAGTAGCTGCAGTCAACCTTTGCAGGAAACAATCTTCAGAAAATGTCCTATGTTGCATATCTCTGTGAAATTTATTTTTCCCTTTTAAACAACAAGAACTTCAGAAAATATCTAGGCATAAATATTTCACATTTGTTTTGATCTTGCTGACTTCAGATGCCTTTCATATGTTTTTTGTATTTTGAGTGTTTCAGTAAATTTAACAACAGAAAATTAAGGGAAAAACGGTGGATTATCTCCATGAAAAGTTAGGGAAAGGATTACTGAGTGGAGTCAAAATGGCCTGAAGAATGGCAGCATATAGAACTAGAGGTAAGATAAAAGAAAAAGCTATAGGAATGAGAGACTAGAAGAGCATTGGACTGGATGAGTTTTCCAAGAATCAGGTTGCTCTGCTGCATCTGTGACAGACACTAGTCCTCCAGAGTGGGAGTCCAGATCTTTCTGGAAATCACTAGTCCAAGAGCTCATCCTCTTTACCTTTAGATTCCCTGCCCTCTAGATCTCCCTGCTGCAACACCAGTTCATTATTCCTTGTTCTGTCCTCATAGGCTATAACCTCTTTATAACTACTTTTACATATTTAAAGGTGGCCTTTTGTGGGCTCTGATGTTCAGCTTTTCTTGACAGGTCATGTTTTCTAGACCCCTGCTCTTTCCTTGCACTCTCCTTTTGTTATCCCCATTTGGGGGAAGATTCCTCTCTCTCTCCTGGTTGCCATTGTGCCCCAGCTCCACGTGCTTCAGGTCTTCATGGTGTGTTATGTTCTGGGGGATCTGGAGCCTGTGCTAAAACTTGTGATATTTTGCTGTAGCTATGATGGACCAAAGACAAAGGCAGAACAAGATCTGTAAATAGAGGTAATACCTTTGAGATATTTTTTAGACTGATAGATATTTCTGGAAAGATCAGACAAGCTTGTGCCCACACAGACTCAGGTGCTACTTTTTAGTTACTGCTTCATACAACAATTTTTTTTATTTTCCATGCTATATCATGGTATGGAGATATATACATAGTGCACATACCATCCAACATACAAAATTCATGGGTAGCCATGGTGGTCTCAGGATGTAATTGTCTTTATAAGATCAAGGAGGGCTTACATGTCTGTCAAGCCTTTAGGCTTGTCTAATTCTTCCATCTGTGCAAGTTAGTCTAGTAAGTGACATCTCTTCTGTTTGTAATCCTTGTCCTGCATGGGAATTTACAGCTTTTGTGCCCTATTGTGGCCACTTCATAAATTTATCAGATCCATGGTTGGGGAATAGCTTCTTGTGGTTCAGTTACATTGAAATTACTCTTAACTCAAGCAAATATAATGTAAAATGTAATTAAAACATCCAAAATAGAAAAGACAGGCCTGATGTACTCATAATTAAATCAGAAGCTGCTGAATCTCCATTATTCAGGAACTGGTTGTAGGCTTTTTCCTGACATGTGAATAAATGTCCCTGGCATTTTCTCAGAAGTGCAAATGCCTCTTCACTGGCCAGGTGTCATCTTTCATTCTTTAATGGCTGAACAATGACTCTTTGGGTGAGTCGTACCTTTGGAAGGTACAGCTCCTCTGCTGATCCAATGCACACTTCATGGTCACCCTGCTTGACCGTGCCAGAGGATAGGATTCATGATGAAGGTGAGCTGATCTAGTGGCCTGTTACTGTCAGACACAGAAGTCCTGTGCCTCTGCTGTCCTTCTTGCTCCAGCACCCAACAGACCATTTGGGGAGCCACAGAAAACTGCCCCAGGAACAAAGCAAATTGATCTTTCTGTGGTTTGAGGACGGGCAATTGGCTCAGTGAGAGGGCAGACAACTACCACAGCTGCAGCAGGAGCACAGAAGAGCCAGAGGATGTGGCTGGGTGCAGAGCCCATACAGAGCAGGAGTGGTCCATGAGGCCTTGAGCCTGTACATCAGCTCAGCTGGCTGACGAACAGTAGGTACCTTGTGCTCTCTTTCAGCCTGGACTTCAGCAGGCATAGCTGACATAAATATGTCAGCAGCTTGTTGCTGGCTCTTGCTGGAGACCAGACACACTGGTGATTGATTTGGAGGCGACTGCCAACATCTTTCTTCCCAGAGTACTGTAATTCGTTGCCTGACACTGTGGGCTAGAAATGGCGAGTAGGGGCAGGGTCTCAGCTCCAAGGCAATGTCTTGCAACAGGGGCACTGGCCAAACTCAGAGGGCATGAGAAACACCGGCCACTTCACAGGGGACTGGGATGGGCTTAGATGTCATTTTGGATGTGATAGAATAGCTTCTTGCTTTAGTGGAGGTTTTGTAATCTCTGTGGAGGTTTAAATGTATTTTCTCTAGAGACAAATATTTGCTACCTGAATGAGATTTATGTGCCAGTAAGGAAAAAGCTAAGAAAGTAATTTTTGCCTTTTTTTTAACTATGAGATTCTAGGCTTTCCAGGGATATATAACAGTAAATAAAATCTATGAATGAACATAAAAATTCTCTTGATCAAGAGGTGAATTTTTACTTTGTATAAACCAGAGCACAATTTTACTCTGTAGAGAGAATAAAAAAGCATTGTTGCAAGATGTGCTCTGGCCATAGTTTTCTGATATTAGCAGATAAAACTTAAGGTAAATTTTTTCATTAGGAAAAAAAATCAGTTCTCAGCAAATGTTGTTATCAGTCTCTTCTAGGACAGAGAAAGGTTCTTCTGTTAATTATAGTTCTGGTCACTTGTCTTACTGAAGTCAGAGTCCTGGTCCACAAGATTCCACCTCAATGAACAGTGTCAGATGAAGATGAGTGATGGAGTCATATTACAAACTGCATGCCTCTGCTTTCAAACACAAAGCTTGTAGCTAGTTAACTATAGATGTTTCTGGGCAGCTGTAATGTGCTCCTACAAAGCAGATCTTCATTTGTCACACCTGAGGTTCAAGATGTTTCAGCTAATAGTCTGCTGTGGGTGCTGTTGCATGAGGTGTAGGTTTCTGCTGATTTAGTGAGGAGGGTCAGCTGGTGACAGGACCCCACAGGTGTCAGAGAACAGAGGGGCACAGCTGGGAGTGCAGGGGAAGAAAGCCAAGGTGTCTCCTCCTGTCTGTCAGTACTGAGCTCTGTTTCTGAATTAAGGCTGGAGTGTCACAAAGACAATTACAGTCAGCAGTCAAAGGCACATCTAACCAAATTAATTTAGTCTGGTGAGGGAGCAAATGGTATGAAATGTAAAGAGGATGAAAAAGCCAGAGTGGAGGAGGAATGTGGGGATTACTTTGTACCAGTCATGTTTTCTGTGAAAACTCACACTCCCCTCTGTAGTGTTGCCAGCCTTTTCTTAGCATGCACTAACTACATTGAAAGATAGTAGAAATAACCTCGTCCTGGAAAGCTGTTATATGATCTGCCTGCTATCTGTGCTCTTTCTCTTTTTTGCTAGGCTAAGCTTAATTTTCAGCTCTGGTTTTATTTTTCTGCCTGTATGTCTCTATCTAGATATCTGAATTGGCTCATACTATAATTTCTGTTACAGCTTTGTGTAAAAAAAGGCAACAAAAATTTTCCCTGCTAACTTCTTGATGTTGGATGACTAGTTGTGCCCTTGGGGGTCTCAGCAGTTATGGGAAGAAGGTTCGGATTATGGGCAAGAATTCTAACCGGATGTTAAAAAAGTGCTCAGTGCTGAAATGGTTAATAAAGTTAATGTTTCTGAAGAGCTCCTGGCTTACTTGAAACAGCTGATAGCCTATAACACTGTTTCTGAGGTGAAGGTATACAACAGCATCTGTTCTTACATTCTTCAGGTAAGCATTGTTGTATTGATAAATCTATAGAAATATTATATACATAGAAATGTAACTATGAACAAATTAAAACTCTGGATTTGTGCTAAAGGATACCTCTGAATATTCTTTAGGCAGTTTATTGTGAGAGTGCAGCATTTGTACTACCCTGCATAATCCTAGTCTGGGGAGAAGTGTCCCTGAGTTCTTCAACTTGTGACTTGCTCAGTCCTTGCAGCATG
>VZTV01006932.1:0-21098 GCA_013400875.1 Anhinga rufa | reverse complement strand
GAAAAAAAAAAAGAAAAAAGAGAGGAAAAAAAAAGGAGAAAGATAGAAGAAACAGCATAAGAAAAAAAGGCAACAAAGGGGAAAAATGCAGGGGAGAAAAGAACTATAAACCCATTCTTTTGTTGTTCTTCCAGCTGCATCTGTGAGCAATTGTCACAGTTACTAGTCAAACTGTATTTGACTTGTTGCCAACATGAATTTTCCAAAAACCAAATGTAAACAAACTCTGCAAGTGCTTCCTCATTTGCCAAGCCAGTAATTATTTACTTTGTTTGGGCCTAGCATTACTGTCAGTTCAGCTTTGCAGTCTGTAATGTGTTTGCTAATGAAACCATGAGGTCTAAAGCTATGTATTAACCTTGTAACCCTTCAATTTTGAGCTCAATAAAGTTGCACCATGGTTTTGTAAACTAGGGTTGAAGGATAGGCAAATGATTAATTATATTTTCTGTTTTCCTTTATCTAAGTAAATTGTTCATCTTCAAATATGCCTTGCATTTAAGGTTAACTCACTGAATCTGAAGCACTGGAAAGATGTATCATTTAGAATGGTTATAATTACCATTTGTACTGCATATCTGAAAGCTGGCAAACATGCATAACTATATTTGACTTGATAACTCATGAAATCATTTCACAATGATAACTCTGACATGGTAAAAGTATAACAAGCAGATGGGAAGCACTCAGCTGGGAGAACAATAGGAATATTTGGGTTGAGTGTTTAGGTACTACATATTATCCCGGGCCTGAAGGCTGTACATGTATTATGTTTGCTTGTTAGGTTTTTAGGATTTAGGATTATGGGTCCTTTAATTTTGGAATGGGAAATAAAGGTAATATCAGGGGTGAGTATAGCCTATCATTTCACTACATATCACACTGAACGCGATTACCTTTACTTAATGTAAATAAGTATGATTAGTAATTTTTACTCTAAAACACAGTGGTTTTGCTGTGGATTGTTTAAAGTTAGACACTCAAACTGATGAGAATAGAAACACACCCTTTACCCCATATGACCAGATAACAGGAATAGAAGACATTCAGGTGGCCTGTGATGTGTGCTGAGGTTTTATCATTGTGAATTGTGGTTGAAATGTTATTTTTCCATCCTTTGATCTTATAGTCAATGTTTCTTGTGGTGTGCAGTGCCAGGTTAAGTCCATTTGACCTGTCTGCTGTAATATACAATGCTTTTAGCAGGTTTGATGTACTTTAACAGCAGCCAGAGGTTAATGTGACACAGTGTAATCCTGGCTGTGTCCCTTTTCCTAGGTGGAGTTTCATTTTTCTCTGAAGTAGTAATAGAATGCTAAGAAATTAGTGCTGGACTCCACAAGTTTTATTTCTTTTTCATAGGTGAACCTAGCAGAGTTAGGTTAGCCCCTCAAGTGTTGTCCTATCAAATAATTTAGTACTTCGGTTGAAATCTGTTTTTTTAATAGAAACCTCCTTTTGCTGCTATGTATTCAAACTCTACGCAAGATGAAATGCTGGTAATAAAATCTTGTACATAATTCCTGTTTTAAGACGAGATTCTAACCTCTGACCAGAACAATTACACTGGAAAGTTGAATCATTGCTAATAGAAAATCCTCTGATATTTCTTAGGGTATTTTTCTATGGAATAAATTACTAGAATAAATGTGACTTCACAACTGTTAGGGTATCATGTGACTAAAAGCATGTGACCAAGCCAAAATAATGCAAGTCAGAACTTGAAATGCATTCCAGAATGATGCAAACAGCTAAACAAAACAGTCTTGTTCTAGTGGTGATCTACAGCTATTTAAGGCCAGTGGCTGTATTTTGAGGAATCCTCAAGCAGGATCAAGTCAACAGAAACTAACTTGACCTTTGCACTTGGTGTGAGAAATTTAGAGTGTAAAGAGGGCTAGAGAAAGCTTCTTGGTCACTTAGTCCTCAGTTGCCAGAGTGGTTTCTTACAACAATATGTGCCAAGAAAAACTGAAAATCCTAGGGACTAGACTAATATTCTAGAAGTCTTTGTTCTGGATGGCTTCAGTTGGATAGAATCAAAGATCTAATACCATATTTCTAACTCCAATGGATGTGGAAATAATGTTGAAAAGTAATACACAAACAAGCATTTAACTTCTGGAAAACTGCTGACTTGTGTTAAATCCTAGTGGTTTCTCTACCCAAAATTTTCCCCAGTCCTGTTCTTATTGGAAGAAAACTTTTTACATACAATGTTTTTTGTTCTTTTTTTTTTTACTGATGAACAAAATAAGCAAATTGTATTTTGTAGATTTCATTTAAAAGATGTTCTTTTTGGGGTGAAAGTTAATATATGTGATTAGAAACTGTTTGGGGTTTTGTCATTTTTTGTATCATAGAGTCCTGTCTCATGCTTTTACTATTTCATTTCATGGGTTTCTTTTGAAGATGGTTTTGGCTTGTAAACCAAAGTTTTACACTTGAGTCATACAAAAAAATCCTCCTCTGCAACACAAATGTACACAAATCCCGGCAGAAGCTAAATTGTGGATAATTGGATTGAGCTATGAGCTTAAAGATGAAGGGGACAAAAGCGTGTCCCAAAGCTGCATTTGATAGTCTTAGAGTCTTATCTGGGGATGTTTTACACCAGGCTTGAAGACTGTGTTTGTTCATAGTGATTTGTACAATCTACAGTGACATTTTATTTCAGCTGGAGTCATACAGACAAACCATAACATGCATTTAAGTCTTTCTTTTTTGTTTTGATGAGATATCACAGTAAAACCCTCTGTAGAAGGTTGCTTGAGAAACACGGATTTAAAATGTTGAGACAAATATCGTAATGGATGATAAGATGCTGCAATGAGCTGCAATGGTAATCTTTTATCAGAGGTAGCTTACAGAAGAGATGTGTTAGGAATCATGTTCTTTTACAGGATACTGTAAGCAACACTTTGAACTTGTGTCTTACATAGGAAAAAATATTATTTTACTTTAGCATGTATACTTCGCCAAATAAATTTGTAAACTTCTTAAGGGCATTTGATTATTTTTCAGAGCACCATTATTTGCAATACACATACCTGGAAAGTAAACACTGGTTTCTCCTGTTTACCTCAAGTTACCATTTTAAAAGGAACAACACTGGAGATAGAGAAACTCCTGTTTATAAATTACTGCACTTCACTGACACAGTACACAAAGTAACATGGAAGGAATTTCTCTATGTGAATGTTTTTCATGGTAAAATGCCTCTGAATTTTTTCTTCTCCACTATGTTTCTGTCAAAGTTATTACTAAGCTAATTAGTTAATCAAGATAATTTATACAATGCTATATCTTGATGATAATACAATGTTGTTCTCATTGAAGTCAGTAGTAGTACAAAATCCCACGAGGCAAAATTAGATCCCATGTCTATTAGGTACAGTGTATATATTGGTCAACGGACTGTAACATTTGTATATTTTGTCCTGTTCTCTTCAACACATTTTCCTACAAAGCATTTTTGGAGGGAGTCGGAGCAGATGCTGTGATTCGTAGGAAGTTCTTGACAGCATATATATAGCCTCAGACTAATGAAAATTTTATTGACATTTTTACAGATGATAAAATACACACCTTACCATGAATTCATTTATTATTGAATAAAAAAATATTTTTGAAAGGCCATTTTAAAGGAATCCAGAATTTTAACTACATAAAGTGGCATTAATTTCTGAGTACCTTTGCATGGTTCAGAGCTCACAAATGTCTTAAATTAGGGATTTCCTAGTGTAAAATTCTCAGCTGCCATCACCAAGACTAACCAATGGTGCCTTATGCCAAATCAGAAATTAACACAAATGTGAACTGTTTTTCATATGACAATGTCTACAGCAGTTTTATGTGACAGGACAAATGTGGAACCAATTTATTTTACCCTCCAGATGGATTTTTGTAGATTACTTTTTAACTGATCAAACCCCGCATTACAAATCCAAATGAAAATGCCTATCTGTCTTTAAGCCTTGAATGGAACATCAAAGTGTTTCTGTTATTGTTCTAACTGCTAATTGTAATTAATCATACTGAAGAAAACAGGAATCCTAAGCAAGGTCAGGGTCCCACCGTGGCAAGAACTGTGCAAAATATACAGCAAGAAAGAACTCCTCTCCAAGGAATTTATAGACTAAGAAGATGATGCTGACAAACAAGAGAAAAGGAAGTAATACTATTCACATGATAGTGATCTGAAGTATGTACTCTCAAGTGATTGATATGGAGTGTTTCAGTAGCTGAGATACTTCTCAGGGACTTGGTTTTCTGACATCACTGTAATATGAAGCCTGATAATATCAGGAAACTCAAGCTGAACCGTCAAAACTCACTAGTTAGTTTTGAAAATGTTGCCTTTTTCAACTGTCCTGTGACTTAAAAAGAACAGTGAGTTCTGCAAGAGCAGAGCTGTGCCCCATTAGTTCTAGTCCTAAAATGACCACAAGCCTATTCTTCTATTGCATCTTCCTCCTGAAACTGGAAAGTCTATATGAGAAGTCAGTATTGCTTTCTGCCCATGTTATCAGTTGCATTTTTCCTAATTTGTAAGTTGATACATTTATGTACTTCTATAATGTCATATAAAAATAATTTGTACCATTCTCTCAATAGTAAACACCAGTTATTAAAAAATGGTGTATTCTCTTTTGCCTTGTTGAGCTGTGTACTTATATTAAACTGTAACTGTGTCTGCATATTAAATGTAATTGTGGCTTAAATTGCATGTGTTTGAGAATGTGATCAGCATAGAAATAGGATTTTTGAATAATAATCCTTCTCTGTATTTTAAATATCATAGTCAACAATGAAAGGGAGATCCTCCATACTTGTATAAAGCAGAACTTTTCTATTTATGACCTTATCAGACAGGACTGTCTACAGACTACAAAAATGATTCTCAGAGGAACCTAGTTCTGGCAATAATGCAAAAATTGCTGGATCATAATGTTCAGTTGGAAGATTTTGAAACATACTCTGATTTCCTAGAAAATTCCAAAACAAAGGACAATGTAGACTGGGTCATTTCTAATACTTACTTTGAATCAAGAAACTGTACTGTGTCTTTGAATGGGACTAGTAATCAGTGTCCTTGATGATTTTGACTGGCATTTACCTATATTACAATAGAAGTATATTCCTTTAAAAAATAAGATTTAATACAAAAATGCATGCAGGGCATAGCAACCCAGTAGTAATTTAGATATATATATAAATAACCAAGACCCATTATCTGAGGTGTTACAGAAATAGGTTTTTAGTGATGGCAGAATCTCAAAAGTCCAGAGGTTCGGGAAAGCGTGATTCAAAACTTATTAAAAATCAGAGTTGCTTGGAAGACTTTTGACATTACTTCATGTTATTAAGAACATTCTTTTTGACCCGAATACATCCCTGATTCAAATGTTGAATGCTCTGGCACTAGGCATAGTTTATGATAATGCCAGTAGTAAAACCAGGCAGAGCTTTACAGCACTATACTACTGGTGCAGGGAAGCCTCAAAAACTTCAGAGAAAATTGTTTTTTATTGCAGTTATGACAGGTTAAAGATATGAGAAAATACAGTGATGAACTTCAGATGGGTTGGAACTTTCTCTACAGGAACACTGATTTCTAGATGAAATTTCCATGTGTACATGGATATTACATTTGGAAATTATGAAATTGATTACCCATTATTCTGAACTATTCAGTTCCTGATAGGGGTCAGAACTGTTGAAGAGCATTTATCTTTCCCATATCTATTTGGGCAAAGGGAAAACAACAGACAGGAACAGACAAACTGCATAGCATAATGATATGTAATGGTGTTGGGTGTAGGTTGCAAGGTTTTGGGAGTGAGTGGAGGCTTCAGGGATAGCCTCTGTGGATGGAGGTCAGGGGCTGCCCTGCACTGGACCCAGCTGGTTCCAGGCAGCTCCACAACAGGCCCACCACAGGCCAAAGCTGACCCCATCAGCCAAGCTTCTGGCACACATATGTCCCCAAAGGCACTGAGACCCGTGGATGAGCCCACACCAGAGTATGTGCTTCCCTGAAGGGAGTGCAGCCTGCGGAGGACCCACACTGAAACAGGAAAAATTGGAAAGGAAGGAGCAGCAGAAGGAAACCACTATATCCTGACTGCACATACTGCTTGCTGTCTCACTGAAGGGACTGAGTGCAACTGGTGGTGATATCAAGGGGTGGAAGAAAGGTCACTGTGGTGAAAAAGTGAGGCAGAGGCTGTGAATGGGGAGGAGAGGTGCCTGGAGATGAGTAAGGAGTGAAGTTGAGCCTGGGAATGGGGGAGGTAAAGTGTTTTCCCTAAGTGTGTAAATCTTTGTTTCATTTTTTGTTCTTTTGTTGTTTTTGTTTCCCAACATACAAATATTTTCCTCAGATAGATATATTAATTTGCAATAAATAAATTCTCAGAAGTCTGTTTTGCCTGCAACTGTAGTTGGCAAGTGATCTCCTTGTCTTTATTTTGACCCACCAGTTTTCTCATTCTCTCATTCTTCCTATTTTCTTTCTCCATCCTGCTGGGATGGAGAGAAAGTTAGCTGAAAAGTTAGCTGAGGCTAACCCACCACAGTGACTGTGGACACTTTCCTTCTCATGCTGAGAACTTTAAGAGAACTCTTCTGGGTACATCGCTTTTGAGAACTGGGGACATGTGCCAGTTTTGGCTGGGATAGTTAATTTTCTTCACAATAGCTTGTATGGCACTGTGATTTGGATTTGTGTCCAAAGCAGTGTTGATAACACACTGATGTTTTAGCGATGGCTGAACAGTGCTTGCAGAGCATCATGGCCATTTCTGTTTTTCACACTGCCCTGCCAGCGAGTAGGCTGGAGGTGCACAGGAATTTGGGAGGGGGCACAGCCGGGACAGCTGACCCCACCTGACCAGAGGGGTATTGCATGCTGAGCAATAAATTTGGGGGAAACAAGGAGGAAGGGGGAATGTTCAGAGTTATGGTGTTTGTCTTCTCAAGTAGTGGTTATGCATGATGGAGCCCTGCTTTCCTGGAGATGGCTGAACACCTGCCTGCCCATGGGAAGTAGTGAATGAATTCCTTGTTTTGCTTTGCTTGTGTGCGCAGCTTTGCTTTACTTGTTAAACTACCTTTATCTCAACCTATGAGTTTTCTCACTTTTGACTTTCCGACTGTCTCCCTCATTCCACTTGTGGGGAGTGAGCAAGCAGCTCTGTGGACCTTGCTGATGCCTACTGGGGTTAACCCACACCAGGACACCACTGATGTAATCTGTCGCTGGCACAACCCATTCCAAAATAACCAACAGGAAGCACCACCACCTGAGGTGTTTCTTGGGCCTTGCTGATGCCAGCTGCTGGTAGGGACTGGGCTGTCTCCCAGACTACAATGTGAAATACACTGTGGTAGATCATTATCATTCACCTCCCTCTGCTTGTAAAATGCTTTGATATTGCTTCCCCCTTTGGGGTTCAGCCACAACTCTGCTGGATTGGAAATATGTACTAGTTCAGCTGTGCATATTCTGCCTGAATCTGCTTCTGTATGATGGTTACTTGCAGACAGCTCAGCTCACACAGCCTAAGCTGTGTCTGATATCCTACTTGAAGAAAGTAAGACCTGTGCCATAAAATGACATCTGATACTTATGTATTTGCCAAGTTCTCTACGTGGAATTCATCATGTGTTTTATTGAATTAAAACTTTTAAAAGGAAACAATTTATTTTCACAGAGAAATGGCTTCAGGAACTTATTATATTTGATCGTGATATTTAACAATTGATTTTTTTCTTAAATAACCCATTTACTTGTGGGTTCTAGTAGGTGTATTTTTTTGCATATGTACTATAAACCGACATATTTGTCCAGCTATTTTTCTGACCTCATAGAGAAAGAAAGGGGAAAGCACTTCAGGCGTTTAAACTTTAAACTTTGATTTCACTTTCCAAGCTAAAAAAAATTGCAGACTTATATAATGACCTTTAGGATCTATTAGTGCTATGTAATTTGAGGAACTTTCAGTATATCAACACTGTGAAGTTAATTTAAACACAGGGAGAATGCAGAAGCTTTTAGCTTGAATGAAAAATTCTGTGCCACTTGTATCTTTGTCTGGAAAATTACACAGACCTGAAGAGAAAGGGCTGATGCTATAAGGAGTGCAGAAATACCTTTAAAACATTCTCACAGTGCATAGAACTTTTCTAAAATACTTACTACAAGATCTCACTCGGTCCCACTGAAGTCGATAGGAGAGCTTTTTCCATTGGCCTTCCCAGGTTCAGAGTTCAGGGCAACAATGAAGACATTTGAAAAACCATCCCAGCATTTTCAGCTGACCAAAAAATGTCTGAAATTCTCACAAGAGAGGCTGTTCTTCAGAGCTTTCCTGCTCAGTGTTACAGATCCAGAAGTAACTCAAAATAGCTTAGATAAGGTTTTGCTAGAATTCAAATGCTTGAGGAATTGTTCATAGTCTTTGAAGCTTTTGCACTTTTACCACGATTACTTTCAGAGCTATTTCTATTCCATATACACATATGAATGCTGTTCCGTTAAGTATAATTTGATTTGATGCACATGAAAAATACTTTAAAGAATTATTTTTTAGCAAGGGTGGTTCGTTCTTTTTTTTTTTTTTCCTTTCCTTTTTCTTGTTGCCTGTAAAAGTTTATTCCTCAGTAGACTGGCTTTTGCCTCTGTTATTAATTTTCTCTATTTCTTTTATATTCCATTTTGTGGCTCAGTGCACATAACTTTTAAGAAATGTGTTCCAGTTCTTGAAAATTGCTTCATTTTTATATTCATTGTGTTAAAATAATTATACATTGCAATCCAGATGATTCTATACCTTTTTAAAAATAATCTATTGAGATAACTTGGGACATTTAGGAAATTATTTTAACTTCTTCATTGCTTTGCTCTCTTATCTGTTTCCACAACTATTTTTTCATGTATGTGTCAGAAATCTGTGTATACCAGATATGGTATGGTTATCCAGAAGATATTCTTTTCCTTATAGGTCCCTGTTCCACACAGATTTATTACATTTGGGATTGGCCTTTTCAAGATGATCTCCCTCACTTACTAATGCTTACTGTGCTCCCTGTAGTGTGACAGTTGATAATTCAAAATCTAAAGAAGAGAACAAGGAGGTGACTTATTCAGCATGGCTACAGAAGCAAACTGCCTATGCAAAAGTTGTCATATAGGCCATAGAAAGGTCTTTGTTCAAAAATAAATTCATCTTAGTGCACATTTTCTGTCCTAACCTCTCCACCATGCATTGAGTCTGTGTGAAGGGATGACCAGTGTCCTGGAGGGATGGTCAGAGCAAAGACAAGAGCATGGTGCTCATTCAGGCTAACAGCTGAGTGAACAACCAGCTCTTCTATCAAAGATTTTTGTCTCTCTGTGTTGGTTCCTAAGGGCAGATCAAACAAACAGGTCCCTGACTCTGATTAGAATTGATGATTTAAAGTTCCTCTACAATATATCAAATCTGGATTAATGAAAACATTTCTGCTCAACTCTCAGTATAAAATTCTGTGGAAAGCACAAAGTTTTAATCTCTGATGTTATATTCATTTGCATCCTTTGACCATTCTTTTCTGTGGCTAAAGTTTTATGAGCAGGTTAAACCAGTTTTAGATGGTGTTTTTGCCAGGTGGAGTCCTATCTTCCCCAGTCCTAGCTCTACATTACCACTACCTCCTTTTGCTAGTACTGCTGCTTGCGTGGCCATTACTCAGCTACTGAAAATGAATGTAATAAAATAAGTGACCTATTTATTTTCAGCTACTCACATCATTGATCTGGCACAAAAGGGGTTGCAGAAATTTGTATTTGAAGCTATGGGGAGGTAAGGAATATTTTCTTTTGGTGGTAGCTGAGCCTTAGAAGAACTTAAATCCTGCTTGTGATACTGCACCTTAACTATGGATTTTTCTTAGTAATAGTTTTATTTTTATTTGGTACAGAAGATAATTTTTTTCTCTTGATTTAGGTAATTAGAAAGCTAGCTTTTCTTTTCTTCGATAGTAATTTTATTCTACTCTATACTACATCCATTTTTCTTCTAATTGCATTAATCTCTGCTGTAAAGTCACCAGTGTCTTCCTTCTGAACCTTGCTAAAATAACCTTTGTGCACAATACTGAAGAAGTGGCTGTAGTGCAATACACCTAAGTGAAAATACATGCTGTCTCTGCAGATGTATGCTTAGTGTAAAGTGGATGCATCCTTAAATCTGCTATATACTTTGTGAATTTAGACACAGATTGTTAAGGTAAAGATTTGGTTGTCACAGTGCCAAAACATGCCCTCGGGATTCAGGCTTACTGCATGTTTCAGTCCCCAAAATGAATTTGTGCCACAAAAAACAACACAGGACTTTTCTCCACATCCTCCGCTCAACCACATAATCTGGAAGAAAGCTAGTAGAAGCACTTCCATATGGAAAAAAGATAGCTGCAGCCAAAACAAGTTGTTCAGCTTATTAGAATCAGTATGAATAAGTTCATTGAAAATTTGGCATGTCTGAATGTTATTTTCTAAAGAAATGATTAAATGTTGATCATATTTCTCATTTAAATGAGATTTTGAACAAATGACAAAATATTTTGTGCCTGAGGGCAATAAATATTTTTACTATGTGAAAATTTAGATTGTTGTGATAATTTCCAAGTTTGGTGAATGGCAGCATTCTAAAGCTAGTAAAAGCAAGAAATAATAATAAAAAAGCCCAAATATACCAAACTCCAAATTAGAAATTTACCTTGCAGAAAAAGATTTATGCAATGGGTAATTAGTTTTACTGTTACTGTCAAAGTACAAAAGATTTCAAAAAGTTTTAAGATTTATACGTAAATCAAGCAAGTATACATTGTGTGTTAGGCAACACTGCTGTCATGAGGGTACCTGTGAGATGTGAAGGTGCATCTTGCTGGACTAGTTCATTCAAACTATATTGAGCAGTTGTCCTATATGTGAAGGAAGGGTATATTTTAATTACCATTGAGCTAAATCTGTTCATGGATCTTCTGCTTTTCAAAAGAGGGGATTGAAGTTAGGAGCTATGGATGTTTTCACCTTTATACTGAAGTCTATGCATTTTTTGTCCCAGCTCTGTCTTCTGGAATGATAGTGCAAATTTCTAAAATCACCATCTTCATCTTTCCAATCTATTCAGTTCTTTCCTACTCTCCTCAACACTTGTCAGGTGACACCTGGAGTACTGTGTCCAGTTCTGGTCCCCACAATTCAAGAAAAACATGGACAGACTGGAGAGGGTCCAATGGAGGCCATGAAGATGATCAAGGGGCTGGAGAACCTGACTTATGAGGAAAGACTGAAGGAGCTACATCGCTGCTCCCTGGAGAAGAGAACTCTCAGGGACACCTCATCCCAGCATCCTGGTACTTAAAAGGCAGCTACAAAGAGGACAGAAGCTCTCTCTTCACAAGGAGCCACATGGAGAAGGCAAGGGGCAATGGGTACAAGTTGCACTGGGAGAGGTTTCATCTCTATATAAGAAAGAAATTTTTTACAGTGACATCAATCATTCACTGCAACAACCTCCCCAGGGACGTGGCAGAGTCCCCATCACCGGCAGTTTTCAAGATGCAATTGGGCAGTGCTAGATGATCTCATCTAGGCTCTCTTTCCCATGAAAGGTTATACCAGGTGATCTTTCAGGATCCCTTCCAATCTGGGTTATTCTATGATCTAAATATCTTCCACTTGCAAAGGCAATTGGCAAAGGCAATTATATGGGGTATCCTGTTTCTTACCCATCACTACATAAACTGAATTGTTCCCTTCTTAGTTTTAACTATTTAACTATTTTTCAAGTTACTGGTTATTAAAGTAACAGACTATATAAAGATCCTTAATTAATATAAAGCTATTTATGTCAAGGAACAGAACATTCAGTGCATGCTAGCTGAATAGCTAGAACCTAGTATGCAAAGTGCTTCAGGATGAAAATTTATTTCTGACGAAAATTAAGCTGGGGACTGACTTTGGAAATATTTGCTATGATTAAATCTTGGCCAACCACTGTCTATTAGAAATAGCAATGCTGTGACTACTTGATTTTCATTCAAGGTACGTATTGCAGCTCTTCTATCATGTCAGAACAGGCTTTCCATTAGATGATCCAGGACTTTCTGTCTGGCAGAGACTATTTTAATATTTTAGCAAATGTTACTGGCATAGGCAGTATCAATTGAGGCACATCTTCTCTTTGCACAACTTGTTTTTAGCTTAAGACTATGAGGCACTTAGTGTTTACTGCCAGTTACCTATAACAACACTTCCACTCTGCCATGAAGGGTAATTATGGCAACTCTGCACAAGACTAATTTTGTCTGTCTATAAAATGTTTTTCATGGTATACAATTTCCATGATATTTTGACAGACCAGACTTATGTATATATAAATATTTGTGGTTGCTAAGCTACCAAATATATTTATTTTAGACCTTGTATAATGTTATTTTGAGGCAGAATAAGTTGCTTTTTTAGACCTCATAGTGAGAGAGTTTTACAGATTAATGTATGCTTTTCTGTCGTTTCCAATGCAAGTCTTTCATGGAACGCACATTGCTGAGCAAGTCTGGCCTGTTTTCCTATGGTGTCTTCCCTCCCTTTTTCACTACTTTCTTTAACACATGGTTTGTTTTATGTTACAGAATCAAACAGCCTACAATTTCTTATACAGAACTAAACCATGTAAACTAAAAAAAAAAATGCCTATGGTCTACTTTCAGAATGGTTTTGGGAAGAAAAGAAGAAAACTGTACCTAGAAGAACAGAGAACTCTGCTGATGAGCTATAGCTGAATCTGCCTCTCCACCTGCTCTGTTTTGTCACCAACATATTGCCTGAACTTCTCAGTCTTTCCTTTTCTGGGAAAAGTTTTTGTCACCAAGTGGTGAAGAATGATGCAGGGAAGGACCATGAAGTTCACCTTCACCAGATATAACAATGGCTGACGAAGCATCTCTTTACTAAGCAGACAGTAGACATGAACACATAGTTACTTCTTCTTTCCTTTTCAGCTTCTTTGTGCCTCTCTGGCAGCACTTACAAAAAAGTGCCTGTTTTCCCAAGCGAAGCCGTCTCCCAGTTTGGAATGACCTTGTCTGTCACAGGATCAGCCTAACCAATTTTTTCCACCTCTGACGAAAGGCCTCAGGAGGATAACACCTAGTCACAGAACCACCACCTTCTGGCTCCTAGAATATCATCTTTGGGCTATAACCCCCTGACACTGATGAAAACATTTTGATGGGCCGCAATAGATCTGACCCTAGAGAGAATGCTGATAGTAATATGTATTTGAACTGGTATGTATGGTTTTGGTCTGCATTTTTAAATGCATATGAAATGTTTATGGATAAAGAGGCTTCACTTTCCCATCTATTCCATTTCTATTTACTCCATTTTAGGGTTTTGGATCATCCTAAAAATCAAATCTTGTATGCTAATGAGGACTGCAGTATGATTGTGTTTGTTATCTCTGGCCAGTATATAAGGATTTACTTTGGAACAAAAGGAATCACAGTCCAGAAAAGAACTTTTTACACTTTTGGTCCATGCTAGAACAATGTCTAGCACAGCAAAATCCTTTTCTGTGATTACTGTTCTTAGGTGTTATGACACACAAATAACACATAAAACGTTTCATACCAGCTCTTAACATGAGTTACAATACCATCAGGAAAGTTTTGAACTTATTCAGTGTCAGGCCAATAGCTTTACCACTTGCAACAACTAAAAAGGAGACAATACATTTTCTTCTTTTTCAAGCTGTGACAATGTTCCTCCCACATTCTTATACCCTCAGGAAGTAGTGAGTGCTTTGGTTCCTCTGTCTTTCAACACTGCAAGGTACTTTTAAGTAGAAAAAATGAGACCTTTTGCTGTTGAAATGTGGCAGAATAGTGAACTGTACTCGAGAATATTTTAGCTGTAAATGAGGTAGTGTGCCAAGTGTGTTGTGATCTAGCCTTCATTTGTTATTTTAGGAAACAGATTTAAGAATTACTCTACTTTTTTCTCTTTCTTTTGTACCTTAAATAAGGAGAGATGGCATTTTTCTTGTCCCCCTCAATCTTCTATCTGAGTCAGGAGCAGGATAAAGATAAATGCAAGCAGTAAACTGTTCAGTTGCAGACTTAGTTCTGGATTGGAACAAGTTGGATTCTCCAAACACATAACAGAAATAGGTTCTTGGCTGCATTAAATAAGCCAGTGAGAAATCCAACAGATCCTGGGGGCAAGCCACGTATCACATCTGGCTAAAATTCAGAAACTGGCAGAGTTTCACTGCTTTAGGAAATTTAAAGTGAATGTGAAGTTCAACTTCATCAACAATTTTAGTTACTGCTTGGGAAATGGAAATAGTACAGATGTCTAGCATTTACAATCCTGTACCAAAACTTGTAAATCAAGAAGCAAAGCACTGCTAGTTTTCACTGAGTATTTGGTTTCATTATAGTCTATTTCTGGATCCCTTCATTTTTCTCCTAAAAATAGTGATTGTAACTACTAAGTACTTCATATAGTGTTAAATAGTGTATATTCATACATCAGATTGATCACAATAGTGTTTTAAAATAGATGTGAAATTGTGAGATTGGCAATTTAAATGTTATCTCAAAAAAGGTGGATTTACACTGAGTTTTTTTTAAATTAAGCATCTAGCAAAAGAATATTATATACATGAAGTAATAAAAGTCCCTCACATAATAAAATTGCTTTATCGACTTCATATATGATAGCTTCACTTTGAATAGCAGTTTTTACAATATAAAGCTATTGTTCTTACTGAAAATATTGTCATACTATAGAAATTCAACACATCAAACTGCTGTTAATCAGAAAAATTGCCTGTTAAACTAAGCCAAAAAATATACAGAAGAAAGCATTGCCTGTCACTTTCACCGCCTACCTAACTGAATGAGCTAGTCTCATAAATTAACTATTTCTTTCTGAACATGTCTCCTCTATCAAGAGCTAGCTTCATAAATTAACTAGATTCAGATGACACGAAGCTGAGTGGTGAGGCTGACACACCTGAGGGACGGGATGTCATCCAGAGAGACCTGGACAGGCTGGAGAGGGGGGCCTGTGAGAACCTCATGAGGTTCAACAAGGCCAAGTGCAAGGTCCTGCATCTGGGTCGGGGCAACCCCCGGTATCAATACAGGNTAGGAAAGATGGGGGCAATCTCTTTAGCGAGGCCTGTTGTGACAGGACAAGGGGTAATGGTTTTAAACTCAAGGAGGGTAGGTTTAGACTGAATATAAGGAAGACATTTTTTACAATGAGGGTGGTGAGACACTGGCACAGGTTGCCCAGAGAGGTGGTCGATGCCCCATCCCTGGAAACATCCAAGGTCAGGTTGGACGGGGCTCTGAGCAACCTGATCTGGTTGAAGATGTCCCTGCTCACTGCAGGGGGATTGGACTAGATGGCCTCTAAAGGTCCCTTCCAGCCTAAACCATTCTATGATTCTATGAACTATTTCTTTATGAATGTCTCTCCTTTCTCTCTCCATGTGTTTGCTTTGTGCCTCCTGAGTTTTTCCTTTCTTCCCTAAGCTCTAATTACCCATTATGTGCTTTTTTCTGTACTCCATGGCTGAAAGTCCGTTTTCTATTTTTCTATTTTTCCATAGCTAAAACTCTTACTTGGAGTCTGATTGGATTTTATCTTAACTAGCACAACTCCCATTGAGCTTTCTTCACATCACCTTCTCTGTGAGACTTTTTGACCACCCCAATGTTTTCCAATTGTTTATCATGCTCTGGGTTACTTTTTTTCCTGTGGAGGAGATATACCGCAGCTTACTGATCTCTGCTTATTATCAATCTTCATCTGAGTTTTTCAGTGTATTTTGACTGAAAATTTCATTTGTATGTAACATGGAAACGTTCTTCTTAACTAGCAATTTGCCTCCATCACAGTCATGTAAATGGAAAACTGAGGCACAGATTCATGACCTAACTCTGGGTGTTGTTTTTTACTAATATTTTTAAGAGGTTGTAGTGAGGTGGGTGTTGGTGTCCTAAGTAGTGAGTGATAGCACAAGAGGAAATGACCTCAAGTTGCACCAGGGGAGGTTTAGATTGGATACTAGGAAAAACTTTTTCACTGAAAGTTGTCAAGCACTGGAACAGGCTGTCCAGGGAAGTGGTTGAGTCACCTTCCCTGGAGTTATTTAAAAGATGTGTAGATGTGGCACTTGTGGAGTTGGCAGTGTCAGGTGTCTAGTGTTAGTCCCTAGGTAGGACTCAATGATCTTAAGGGTCTTTTCCAAACTAAATGATTCTACTAATGCTGCAATGAAATGAGGAGCAGGTAGAGTAGGAAACCAGGAATCCACAAGCGTTGGTTTTGGGAGGCTTCTTTAAGATTAAGTTTGTGGCGCCGCACTGTTTCAAAACTACTTATTTTCCATGTCATTCACTTATTCATTATTTGTTCAGATGATCTACTACTATCAGTAGCCATCACTGTGCTTCCCCTTGTTGCACATAGACCTCACTGTACTAGCATTCTTAAAATCTTAGTTTGGTTTCAATACTGGAAAAAATACCAATGCAATGTAAGATGCATGATTATATAGATACATATATCCACAGATTAAATTTTATTCAGATGTGAGACATTAAATAGAATTTCTGTAGATCACTGTCTGAGTTTCCTCTTTGCGTGTTTTGATGTTGATATCATGGTTCTGCAGGTGGTTCTCTGCCAAGTGACTTCATCTATTTCACAGAAGACCTTGTCTTCTGAATGATGTTTTGATGATGATTTCAGTTCAGTAGTTTGCACTTAAACATTCATTTTTTTGCTAGAACTGTGGTGGTCCTAATGGGCATATATCATTAATCTGCTGTTTTCAAACAACCATATTGTCTTTTTTCTCACATGAATTTTTAGATTTCCTTTCTTTAAATAAAGTACAGCTATATATCTTAAGCATGAGCTGTGTTTGGTAATAGAATAATGCCAAATTTGTGTTTTATCCAGCATTTCAGCATAATGGCCTACAACGAAAATCAAATTTTCAAAAAGTTTTGTAAGACACTCTCTGAGACGAGTCAGTCTTGGTAGTGAATGGAACAGGTTTCTTGTTTGTGAGAAATTAATGTACATCACCTAATCTTTGCACCCTGACAGCAGCACAGCTCCTAGGGAGCAGGTATCTTTGTCCCTGATCATTGACAAAGACTGAGAGGTGTGCACAATTCAGCGTTCAGCCTTTATACTTCAGCATATCCTCTCAGAGGTTGTGCAGTGTTGTTTTCTCTGGGGTTGTCTTTAGGAGGTTAGACAGAACCCATTAATCTCAATAAGGTTTACTGAATCAGAGAGAAATCAGTGTGTTTGAGTGAAAAGAAGTAGCTTTCTTACAATATGTAACTTACGTACAGAGTTTGGTGAGATATTTCATATCTAAACTGACAGCACTTTCTGTTGACCAGGTACTAATGGAGTCCTATAATATGCACCTTTGGTAGGACTGGTATCAGCAGGTTTCTTTGATCAGACTAGCATCCTCTTTCTGCACCAACAGGCCCTCTGATGATATAATTTGTAAACATGTTAGGGTGAAGTTTCAATAGCATTTTGGAAGATTTTTGATTGATTTTGATTTGATAGGAAAGCTATATGAATTCTGACCCTAATTTTCTCTGGAAGTTTCCACCAGCTGTGTTTTCTCAGGCCATTTACAAGGGCCTCAGTGATCCCCAGTGCTAAAGGCGACAGTTTTATGACTGTTATGAGAATGATAGTCTTATTATTGTTTCTTTCTGTAGCAAATAGCTTATGCTGTGATCTCCAGCAGCAGCAGCAGAGCCTGTTTCTGAAGGATCTCTTAAACTTTCCCCTTATTTTTTCAGTCTGCTGTGAAACAGAAATGATTTCCATTGAATAGCCACAAAAGTTGTCACAGTGAAGGCAGATATGTGAAGCCTATCTTTAAAAGCACAAGAAACATGCATGTGCACCTAAGAAGTATTCTCTTGTGTTAACAGACCAAGACATGAGTTTGAATCTGTATCTGATTAAATTTTAGAACTTGAACCATGTATAATTAACGGCATGTGGTACTTCATCCTGATGACATATCCTATCTGTTTAAAAGCAGTTTCTCAAAGAAAGATGATATCTGTATTTCTAAGGCTTTTTTACTTCCTGCCTTTTATGAAGGATGGCAGTCCAAAATGGCAATTTAAAGTAAACTTGAAAGGTAAAAAGTATTTTTAGTATGGGTATTTTTAAAATGCAAATGAGGTTGTTCTAAAATTAGGAATCTAGTAGCAAACAGAGTTTCACTATATAAAATAAATGTAGCACAGCTTATAAATATTTAAGTTACTAAAAAGCATTCCTTAAATGTATGCCTAAAATTAGTAGTGAATTTTCTCTTTAACAAATGTATTCTGAAGTGTTTGCTTTTAAAATACATCTTAGGAAATCCATGTAAATTAACAGAGATGATCAAATGTGTATTCCATTTAAAAAAATACCATATGGCTAGGCATTTACTGTGTTACAAAATGAAAAACTGAAGAGGAGGGGGCCTATATTTCCCTTAATGTGTATGTGCAACTTTCATTAAAATTAATGACAAGCATACCCTAAGAATGGATAGCATCTCAAGTTTAAGACTGCATCCTGGTATTGTACTCCTTAGAGGCGGATCATTTAAAGAGTAACACATAATCCTCAGCACCTTATTACCCCTCAGAATCCGTTACGAAAGTTGAGAACATGTTTCTTTGTAGAATTTACAATTTAGCTCAGTTCTGAGAATATAAATTCAAGGTAACTGTGCATTCTTATTTGCTTCATTTGGTTACATTTGTCAGACCCTGGTCACAGCATGTTTTGTTTCAAGTGAAGGTTACCATTAGTAAATCACTTCTGTAATTTGTTAAATCAAGGCTTTTATAAGAGGTCTTGCTTTATTCTACTGCTGAAATCTTCTTTAGTTGCGGACTACAATGGCAAGTTCCATCACCATGTTGTCTCTATAAACCAAGGCACTAAAAGGCATCCACTCTTAACATATTACATATCTTAAAATATATACTTACTTAACTATATACAGAGGTTCTGCTTCACGGAAACCCCTAGGAATAGGGGCTCTGCTGCCTGTCTTGTCCTGGAAGTCCTTGTAATGCAGAGACAGATTGTGATGGAAACCAATTAGAATTTACATCTAAAAAATAGTGTTCATATTTTGTTCATCAGTGATATTACTGACAAACTAATGTTATGATGCATGCTATGCAGTGGATTGCAATATTCCTGGTACAACATAGCCTTTGATGACAGAAGACTCTAAGATAAGGAAATAAACTCCTGCACACCATGCACATCTTTTCATCGGCATGCAGTGAAAAAATGTCAGATAAGATGCAGTCATGAGAGAGTTGATCACAGAAAGTAAAATATGCCCTTTCTTCATTTTTAATTCACAAACTATACTCTGTTCCTTCTATGCTTCTAGAAGCCCTTGTCCTGCCAACACATATGTGGAAAACTTTTCTCCTCCAGTCAACAAGGTTATTCACCTGAGTGTATTGTTAGTGAGCTGAAACTATTTTAATGCTATGGATGTGCAATGTATGAGCTAGTCTTTTTAAATATTTGCAGCCTGATCCCAAGTGTCATTGAATCTCAGCTGTTGGAGGGGGTAATATTTTATGACTAATGCCATTCCTAGAGTTGCATTATACATGTTTTCATCAATACAACCAAACTGCCATGGCAAAAAAAAAAACCAAAAAACCAAACCAAAAAGCCCCCAAAAAACAAACCAAAAAGCCCCAAACAACAAACCAAACCCTAGCAAACAACCTTGCTGTATTTTGCAGGCAAATGAGAAAGAAAAGAACAATGAAAATATAACTTTTAGAACGCTGTGAGCCAGGAGGGATCTGTTGGGGGAAGTAACAGATTTAACAATTGCATGCGGTAAAGGCAACCATAGCTGTGATTTTGCAATCTAACTTATTTTTTAAATCTCTTTTTAGATCCAGTGTTTCTGTTGGTATATTTTCAACTATCAAATGTTTGTGCAGTTAGTATTTCAATTAATCATTTAATATGTCATAGAAAACATTTGAAAATGGAAAACTAGAGAATTTCAAAGTCTTCCATTCCCCTCTGTCAATAAGCATGGAGTGCTGCAAGTATATCAGCTTTCCTCTTTGGGGTGGGAAAAGAGGGAAATGGAAATACTTACAGTATTCTGCAGAAACAGGAGTCTTTTTAAAAGAGATGTTTCATGATGAATTAAAACAAGATCAAAGAAGAAGTATACTTTTAAACTACTCTGAAATCTAAAGTGTTTTCTCACTCATCTGCTTTCTTATTATACCAACTGATCTGGAAATACTTAATGTTTTATTACAGCACAGTTTGAGGGAGCAAAGAGAAGCTTCTCTTTTGTCATTTAGCTAGTTCAAACTCATCCCCTAAAGGTCTGATTCTTCTTCCAATAAAATCAATAACAAAACTTCTCTTTAAAACACACCTTAAGTACATGACTGGGTCCCGTAGATACTTGTAGAGCTGATTAACATTTTTAAAACTTGGCCACTGATGTTGGACAGTTTTTTACTTATATATCTTGACAACTACCAATACAGAGACAATTTTCTACATAAAATTATGGGTAAGTATTAATAAATACTTCAAACAGAGACATTACCTATTCTGGATAGAAATTGGCACAGCTTAAAGGACTGCTGCTTTAGGTAATTATGATGTTAAAAATAACAGAGAGTGAGCTTTATTACGTCTGGATAAACACATTCCAAGATGAAATCACAAGCTGAGGACCTAGTCTTCGTTCACAAGCCTTCACAAATTTCCTGCAAAAGCAGGATGTGTGTGTGGAGAATATTCACATTCAAGCTAAATTGTCCACTGAAATGGGCAGACTCCAGTAAATAGATGTTTAATGATCCAACCATGATGATCCACGTCATTAAATCAAAACCACAAACCAATTATAAAAACAAAACAAAACAATACCCAGAGACACCAATCTGAGCTACCTCTTCCATTCTTTAATGAC
>VZTV01006931.1:1982-34412 GCA_013400875.1 Anhinga rufa | reverse complement strand
AGCTGGGCATGAGCCGGCAATGTGCGCTGGCAGCCCAGACAGCCAGCCGTGCCCTGGGCTGCATCCCCAGCAGCGTGGGCAGCAGGGCGAGGGAGGGGATTCTGCCCCTCTGCCCCGCTCGGGTGAGACCCCCCTGCAGCGCCGCGTCCAGCTCTGGAGCCCCCAGCACAGACAGGACATGGACCTGCTGGAGCGGGGCCAGAGGAGGCCACGGAGGTGATCAGGGGCTGGAGCACCTCTGCTGTGGAGACAGGCTGAGAGAGCTGGGGGTGTTCAGCCTGGAGAAGAGAAGGCTGCGGGGAGACCTTATTGCGGCCTTCCAGTGCTTAAAGGGGGACTGTAGGAAGGATGGGGATGATCTCTTTAGCAAGGCCTGTTGTGACAGGACAAGGGGTGATGGTTTTAAACTAAAGGAGGGTAGGTTTAGACTGGATCTAAGGAAGAAATGTTTTACACTGAGGGTGGTGAGACCCTGGCCCAGGCTGCCCAGCGAGGTGGTCGATGCCCCATCCCTGGGAACACTCAAGGTCAGGCTGGACGGGGCTCTGAGCAACCTGCTCTGGTTGGGGCTGTCCCTGCTCACTGCAGGGGGTTGGACTGGATGGGCTCTGAAGGTCCCTTCCATCCCTTCCAACCCAAACCATGCTCTGATTCTATGATTCATTTTCTAAGAGTTTAGCCAGTTGGGTGGGATTGGTGTGGGATCGAGTGATTCCCCCCTGTGCAGGATTAAGGAAGTAACCCGTTCGCCTTTTCTCCAATTCTGACTGGATTCCTTTCCCCCGCTGCCCCTGCCCTGCCCTGCGGTGGTAGCAAGTCATCAGGCTGATTGGAGTCCTGCCATCTAATTTCACCTTGAATGAGAATGAGAAAACCAAACCTTTTGGACGCTCTTATACTATAGTAAGAACCAGGCTGCCATCTGTAGCTCACTGCTTAAGCTGTTTTTTGTGTGGTTTAAGCAAAAGCTTCTATTTCCTAAGTGTGTTTTTTTAAGTTCTAGCTGTAGGAATGATGAATTACTGCAAACTCCACTCCTTTTTTTGTTCAAATGTCAAGAACACTTCCTGTGCTGTTGAGGACTTTATAACATTGGAATGTACAGCATTTTTGAAACTTTACCGGTTAATCTATTATTAAAGAATCTTTTCGGTTTGAATATCAACTACGATCTTTATTCATTATTTAAGACTGTTTCCTTAGCTGATGGCATCCTAAGCTGTCGGGTTTTTCCCCTCACCAGCTTTGTCACAGCACAAGAGGAAGCCATGGTGTGCATTCCTTGTATCGTCATTCCCGTTCTCCTCTGGGTCTACAAGAAGTTCCTTGAACCGTACATCTATCCCGTCATTGCACCTTTCATTAAGCGTGTGTGGCCCAAGAAAGCTGTGGAAGAAACAACAGCCACCAAACAAGGTCAAGGAGGCAGCGCTGGGAATCCACGGGCACCTTCAGCCATGAAAAGAGATCAGGAGGATGAGTCTGGAATTTATAAAGTAAGGTTAATGCGTTTGAAAATGTTTAGTGTGCGTAAATCACGCATTTGCTATCTCTTCTAAGAAAATTCAAATATTTGCCTATGTTGTCTCTGCCCTCGCTCCTTCCCCTGCCCCCTTGAAGCAAAAATTATGTGTAAATGTAAAAAGACACCACCACTTTGTTTCTTGCTGCAGATTTCTTAATGAATCTTCACTGGCCTTGCTTCTAAAAGTGATTTTTATCACCAACTGTTACTGTTCTGGGTGTGGAGTCCTTTTCTGACATCCCGTTAATGATGCTGTCTTTTGTTTGCAGTCTGAAAGCAATGGCGTTGCGAACGGAATTGCTGCAAAGAAATCCACAGAAGTTTCTGACAAGAAAATAGATTAAAGAAATTAATTCTGAAGAATTTTATTCCCTCGTGTCCAATATGAACTGGTGATATTTCTCTCACTTCGAGACTTTTTTCTTTGCACATTTTAGCTGAATAAAACCCCTTATCGCTTACAGAAGAGGGTCTCTTACTGCTAAAATGGCAGCTAGCACATTTCTTAATTTAAAATGTTTGAGAACTGAAGTTCTTTATTTTCCTCACTGGAAATACTTTTCATCTATAATCTATTTAGTGTGATTAGAGTTTAGGTTAAATAACATATGAATAAATCTAGCTTTGGAAGGTAAGCTATCTTAGCATCCTAGTTTCGCTAAGTGCTAGTGCAGTACCTCAGGCTTTCACCTTAAAAGCTATTCTTGACCTTGCTGAAGAACTGTGAATTGCATCGTGGCAACGTAAGCATCATGGTTAAATTCTGAAGAATATAGTTTTTTTCATGTCGAATCTGTGGATGAGCTAAAGGAGTTACACTTTATGCAAAATTTACTTAGCTTACTGAGAGCACAGTCTTGATTTGATACTTCTGTTAATTATTTCCCTTGAAACATCGTGCCTTTATTCCCCGAAGAGGAGCAGCAGGGGCATGATGCAAGAGAATTGTTGCTTTATATTCTGTTGCAGTGGCTTAAAATGGTGCAGTTCTGTCTTTTTAAAAAAGCCAAACAAACCAACTAAAATCTCCTTAATACACTTGTGTCAATTGAATTATAATAAACCAGAGTTTTATTTAAAAATAAGGTGCTTCGTACAATTGTTCTTAGGCTTTGGAGCTATAAATATTTAGAGCAGTTACAAAGTTGGAAAGCCTGCAGACAGGCCCCAGGCAGGAGGAGGTCATAGAACTACTGACTTCGTGGTAAGAAAGTCCAGCGCTGCCTCCTCCTGGGAAGATGCATTCTGGTACTGACTCGCACCCCGACGTGATACTGCAGCTGTGAAGCGTTTTAGATGTCCCTGTGCTTAGTAAGGAACAGAAGTGACAATTCCTGCGTTGTTCACTCTGCCAAACCAGAGAGCTCTTGAAAAAAATCAAACCAAAACCACTCCAGCAACTTTGGATTGCTATTTAGGAGTTACCATTTTCCCCAAAGTCTTACCTAAGGTACGCCTAAAAAGGCATACCTTTTTATAGATGCAGTCCTTGAACCGTCACCGAGGTCCAGTCCTGTTCTTGTGACGGTGTTTTCTCCTAGCAGGTAATTAATTACTCCAAAGACTTGTTTGATGTCCATCAAATGCCTCTGGTGAGGCATCTTGTTTCCCACTGCTACGTGGTTTTGTCAGGTCTTGTGTGAATTGGCCTGCAGTGTTCACAGCTGGGTATCAGGCGCTCGTTGCTAGAGCTGTTACTTCTGTAACAAGTTGAATCACAGAAAACTCCTTGTAAGACCTTGCCTAACACTGTTTGCTGTCCCTTAATGAGCTAGTCTGTTAGGAAGTGAATTTGGTGTTAGTGTTTAATCAGCTTTTGCATCACCCTTGGAAGATAAGCCCCCATCTGATGAGTGTAACACAGGTACAGCTTTCTCCTGGACTGGTGAAGTACCTAACTTTTGTGATATTAAAACCTGGTTTTATTATTCTGAGCATGCACGTGTGGTATAATTCATACAATAAAAGATAACAACACTAACTGTACTCTCGTGTAACTTCTCACAGATGCTGTTGTGTGGGTCGTGTAGTAGAGAAGACGGGTTGGAAAGCAGAAGCGAGGGAAAGAGGCTGCGCTAGTTTCTGCTCATTTTTGTCCTCTGTGTCTTTGGATATTTCACCCATATTGTTGCAACAAATCATGCCCTGTCCGTCAGGACTTCACCTGGGAAAAGATGGATGTAATCTTTGCTGTGGTGGGTTGGGTTTTCTAAACCAGTCGACCCCCACCTCACCTCAAACAATAAATTCCTCTATTACCACTAGTGTCAGAGTTCATGCTCTAAATCTGAAAGCTGGGAACTTCCAAGGGTCTGAAACCACCTTGCAATGAGAAAGGAGTAAACTGCTCAAGAAAGTCACTCCGGAACCCAGGTCATGCGGAGTGTCTTTCAAATGGCTACAGAAATGCAGATGCGTTGCAGGTGTGCAGCTGAGCAGGGGTGTGTGTTCTTATATCTTAAGCGGTGCCGAAAAGATTGTCCCTTCAGCTGAGCTTCCTGCCCCAGGGCAGGTCACTTGAGCCACTGTTTTAAAATGTTGGGCATCTCATGAACAGGCCAAAGTTTTGGAGTAATATATTCCCTTCTAACAGCTGTGATCATGACAAAAAGTAGAGCAAGAGCTGTACTGGGGATCCTTTGATTTGTAAATGTATGCAGTCAATTTATAAAGTGTCAGTAATTATTATTTTGAGTTATTTAGGATATTATTATACAAGGAAGTGCATCAGAGAGTAACATGGAAAATAAACCGTATAGTAAATTAGACTGCAGGCTGAACTGGGCTTCTAGCTGTGTGCCCGCACCGTATTTAAACACCAGGCCTACTGAAAAGACTGCAAATGCAAAATGGGCAGATAGTGCAAGTATCGGTTCTTGGTTGTAAAATTATGCCATGTGATTGTGTAAAATTCCACACAGTTTGTGCTCTCTGGAATGGTGTTTGAATACTTTTTTTGTCTGCAGTTAAACACTAACGCAACTGATCTCCGTTGCAAAACTTTCCTGAATGAGGCACTTCACTGGAAGTCCTGGCAGGTTTGTGTTGCAAAATTTTCCAAGAACAGCTCAGTAATCCTATTGTCTTGTGAATAGTTAGGCAAAAAAATCCGTCAAAAAACAGGTGAAGGAAACAAACCGCCTGAGCCTGGGCAGGGGTGCAGATCATCTGCTGGGGTGCAAAGAAGTGCGCAAAGCCTTGTTTAAGAAAAATAAGTGGACAGAAATTAAGGAAATCCTAACATGAGAGAACAGTATAGATCAAGGAGATTTAATTTAACTGAGAAAATTTCCGTGTATTTGTTACTCACTAAAAGCAAGATTTACAAAAGGGCTTGGGCACCTAATGATGGCAGGTGGACATCTACCAGAATTTACTAGAGCAAGTAGCAGCTTCATTTATACTGAAGACTTCTAGAAAATTGCAGTGTAGGCATCTTTAGGGACCAGAGTACTTCTGCAACCCTAGCCCCAAGATCTTCAGCATGAAAGCCCTCTGGGTTTATTTAAATACTACTGAGGAAGAATCAAGGAATCAACCAATATTTGAAAAAATATTCAAATTGACTGATTTAAAATATTTTTTTCTTTATGGGAAGGTCTAATGTGACATGGTACCTTCCACGTGTTGATCTGCACAGGTAGCTGAGCGCCAAAGACTTAAAGTAAACTTAATTGAAATACACCTTTAAAATACTGCAAGTATATGCAGAAAGTTCTTAAAAGTTCAGAAGGTTTTATATTGCCAGTTTTTTTGGCGGGCCTGATTCTGCAAGCAAAGGAAATTCTGGCAGGTTAAACAGAACATGATCAGCCTCTAAGGATGGCTGAACTAGCAATGAATTCTGTGCAAAACTATCTTTATTCAGATGTGTTCACAGAACACAATTAAATTCTATCCACAAAGCTGATCTAATGAGAGCAATACAGTATGCTGTTATTACCTAAATGCAGCAATCATGCTCCAGCCTTCTGGGAGCTGCTAAGGTTCAGTCCTTGGAGTCATTCCTTCTTGATTTCTGTACAATACAGAACATTATTGCTGAAGGAAGAGTCTTTTCAGAGGCTGCAGGTAAAGGAAATGAAGAGAAATTTAATTTACACTTAGATGAACTAAGTCTCCATTCAATGAGAACTACTTCTCTTTCATTAAACTGCCTAATACATGAAGGAAGGGATTATCTTCCTTATATGGTTTTCTGATTGTTAGAACATGCTCGATGAACCAAGACATATTTTGGGTATCGCAGACTGTCACTATTTTTGCTTTTCAGTGAACCCGGCTGCAGTAGTGTAACTGAAATGGTCTAGAAGACCACGCTTGCCACAGTGATTCTCTTGCTTCAGAACTGTTTTTAGTTCACAGTGCTTATCTTTCTTTCACTGTTGTACCTGAAACATGTATTATTTGAAATGTTGTGGATAGATTTATACGTAGACAGACGTAGCAATACTTGTATTTTGCATGAGGATTGTTTTTCAATTCCTTTTTTGTGCATACTGCCCTTACAGCCACTCTAACTGTTGGCCACACACCGTTTTTATCGCTGTAGTGGTCTGATCAAGCACTGTATGAACACGAGGCCAAACCCTACGCCAAGATTGCTGCTTTTATGTGGCAACGCAACGAAGTGGTTAGACCTCACCTTTGCACTTGTGCTGTTTGCATACGCCCCGTTTGCTCACGCAGCCTGTTTACGGGTACGTGTAAGATACGGGCTGCATATTTAGTGTCATGCACTGAGGTAATGAGATTATGCTCAGGTTTAATTATACCGGGAAGGGTCTCCCTTTTGAAGGAACTATGGGGTGCTTATAGAGCCAGCTACCGATGGCACAGAAAACACCTCGGATGTGGAGACGGGAGGCTACCTGAGGGAGAAAGAATGAATTAAAGCAGCGTGAGGGCAGGACTGTACCTGGTAAATCCTCCCTCCCTCTGGCTCTTGGTCCCGCTTGCTCGCGTTACCTCATGGCCCGCCGACAGAAAACACGTCCCGCGGAGGAGAGGATGCGGAGGCAGCCAGCCCGTGTCCCCGACCGCCAGCGGGTTGCCGAGGGAAGCCTCTTCCCCTAGGAAGCGCTCACCCGGAGGGTGACGGCCAGCCCGCGGAAGCCCGCCTCACGGCGCCGGACTACACTTCCCGGCGTGCCCCGCGCCGCCGCCCCTCCGTTCCCGCGGGCCGGCTTGCGCGCATGCGCGGGGGGCGGTGTTGGCGACGTGGAAGGCCGGAGGCGAGCGGCGGCGGCGGGTGTGCGCATGCGCGNGGGGGCGCGGGTGGCCGGCGGCCGGTGGCGGGGGACCCCAGCGGCTCTCTCCCGCCCCGTCCCCGTTCGGCGCTGGCTCCGAGAGGGGAGGGAGCGCAGGGGGCTGCCCCGCGCCCCGAAGCGTCCCGCTTGTCCCGACTCCCAGCGTTGCTCTGTCCCATATCGCGATAGAGGGCTGCGTTTGTGCCTCCAGGGATCCTTCGGGGGCAGGGCGTTGTGCCTGCTCTCCCCTTCCTACCCGGTCAAAACCAGGCTGAGAGAGGCTCATACCTGTATTTTTCGGTTTGTCTTCTTAATGGCGTTCCTTACCAGCGAAAATACTCTAAAATAGCGCATTTCCCTTTCTGCTCTTGGGAACCGGACGCTGTTGATAGTGCTGGGTGATGGCTGTCACGATATAACGGGTCTGCTCAGTCTCTAGCAGTTCTCATACTTCTGAAGGATAATGTTTAGCAAGAGTGGGAAATACTTCAGTTTAAAAAGAGAAGTTGTATCTTACCTGAATCGACATCGGGTTTTGCCTTGTATGCTTTTATGCCAAGCACTGTTTATCTTTTTTTAATCTTTCGTGCTGAGTGTAGCGAGCTCGTGAGGCCGTAATCTGATGTCTTTCACTGCGCGTACCGAGGGATAACACGCTGGGCTGCAGTTATAATCATTTGAGGTATTTGTAAAAGTAAGTAGATTATTAATATTTCCTGCATGGAGCAGTTCTCGAGTGCAGGGGAGTGCAAAGGAGCTCCTGGGTGGTTGGGTCCAGTTTCCCAATGCACACCGCTGGGTTGTGTAATCCCCCATTTTGTCAATTCCCAAGTAAAAACCGTTGAGGTTGCTCCAGTTGGGGTGACTTTTAGAAATCGTTATTGCTCCTTAAATTGCCAGCAGCTCAGGAAGCCCTTGTTCTGCTCTTTCCCTGGGCTGTTTTCTCTTTTCATGTTGCTGCTGCATCAGGAGAAGCTCGTGGATGGCCCTGGGGATGTTGGACCCTGCTCAGCGCTCTCACCTGACTCAAGCAACCATCAACTCCTTCTCTTCCAGTCCCGTGCTGGAGTACTTTGTGATAAATTCAGTATAAAAGTGTTTATAGCAAATTAATACTAAACTTAGATGGCTCTGGTATTCCAGTGATTTTTGTCAGATGAATAGGAAGATTCCACAATGTTTTTAACAGAAGGTACTAAAAGTAAGAAATCCTGTTGAACTGTTGTCAAAGTGGACGCTTAAAGATGATAATGATACTTCTTCAAAGTGTATTCTCTAGAGTGGAAAGCTGAGCGCACTTTATAGCAATTGTGTGCTTTGGCAAGTATAATTTCATTTGCAGTAGATGCTGGAGATAGGCGATATGAATCATGGTGCGTAGTATAATATAAAATCAGGTGTGCATAAAAACCAGATTTGGTCTTCCATACAACATGCATTTTTTTCTGGTGTAGATAGATTTCTAGCTGTAAGCAGAGGCAGATAACTCTGTTTTAGAAATATGCATAATGCCCAGTTGTGGGAAGAGTACAGATGCCAAAATAACTGTATAACCTTTGAAACATAACAAAATATACCAACATTAAAAAAAATGCAGAACTTTTAATGAACAGCTAAGCATCTTTCTGAAGCTTAAAAGATAGTTTAATTTTTCTTTTTAAAACATCGCTGTGACCATTAGACAAGTTGTATTTATGTCTGAGAGTGAAACTGGGAGAAAAATATGTGTAACAGTAAACTTAACACGCCTTCCATAAAGTGATAACTATACCAAGGTAGTAGCTACCTAGACTATTAAATCGTGCTAGGTTTAGCATGACTTGTGTCATATCCAACTCAGCTGCTTATTTTAATTATGGCAGTAACTGAATTAATTACTATAAACTGATATTCAGGTAGGTGTACTGAGTATAAAAAAATGGACAAATTAATCAGTAATCATAAAATACTTTCATATTGCACAAAATTTCAACACTATAACCCATTATAGATGATCAGGTAGTTTGTGTAAAACTGTGCTTTTGAAAACCGTTGCTGTGTTTCTGGTAATAAAAGTCTTTTTGGCCACTGGAAGAAGATATGGTCAAACCAGTAATATTGGTACTGATAGGCAGTACATTCTTAAGTTGTAAAGTCAGGTCTCGGCAGGGGTTACGCATCTTCTTAATTAGTCTTTTTTTTTTTTATGCTCCGTATTCCATTGATATTCTTGTTTAAAGTTCAGTTTGTTCTTCTCATTTTATAGTTCCAGTAGAGCTGTCCTGCAAGCAGCAGGAATCTCACTGGTGAGGGCAGACAAAATCTTTAAAGAAATATCTGCCCACTGCAAAGAGCAGAATTAGTGTTTGAATTTTCACTTCTCAAAACTTTTGAAAAACGTTATATACCTGTAATAGTTATTTAAGAGGTGGAGAAAAGTTGAGCCTTGTATGCAGAAATATAAGGTGTGCTTGACCCAGCTTCCCTCCCTTCTAATGGTGTTTTACTAATCAGATTAAAGAAATTATTTCTGCCTGGACTCCAGAAAACACCTGCTGTGTTTGAGTTCTGACTTTTACTTGGGATGTAGGAATGTAAGAGTAAGGATAGAGGTAATTATTTTTTTTTTTAATTGCCCACCACCACTTCTCCTTCCCTCTGTGATGGGATGTGTTTTTAAAACTGATGCTGCCACTCTTCCCTCAGATTGGTAGGCTTGATGCAGTAATTATTTAATAAAATATGATGACTGGAATTATGTAGGAGGTCAGAAAAATAATCTTTACAGTTTTTGTAGCTTTAAATTTTGTTAATTCATGATGAATTTCAGATGCTTTTGAACCTTCAGGGAGATTTGGCCACAAGTACTGTGTTTTTAGTGTGGGAGTGCAACTAGCAGCATTAAAAATGGACAAAATTAAGGAGTCCCTAACAGATCTTGTGGATTTTTATATTAATGAACTAGACATGTTTTGTTGCGTGGATGTAAGTCAGATAAAGAAGTACTTAAATGTTGTAAATGCTTATTTACCTGTAAAAGTTAAATGGAAGCTCTCTGAAGTGACATCAACTTCTTAACAGAAAGGTGTTTGTGGGATGTGCATCCTGTCGGCAAAAGCTCCTTCAAGAGGCTCAATGCCTACCTGATATCTTGCCACTGACAAAACATTGTGACTGAAGTGAGGGAGGACAAATAAGCTTAACAGAAATTAGTTGTGTCACTTAACGGGTTTCTTACCCCACTTGATGGCTATGTGCTAATGTAAGGGTCGATACATGGCAGATGGTAATATGATAGTTTTGGGGTTTAGGTCTTCAAAACAAGATCATCATTTGCCACAAGCATATATTTGCTTATTGTTGTAACATTTTAGTATTTTTTAGAGCGCTCTATATCAGATGTTTTTGTTCTGAGGCAAAAGGTTCGAACAGTAAGAAAGAATGGCATTTTTATGCCAGCCTTCTTTGGATCTGGTATAACTTTAGAGAAAGGCAATTTGAGTGAGGGCTTTTTTTTTTCCCCCCTATGAGTCAGTAGTTCCAGTTCAGGACAAGGTGTGAAGGTGACTACTGAAGGTGCCTAAGTAGTTCATCTGAAATAAGCTACTTTGAGATTGGTAAGCAGGCATCTCCTTAGTGATCAAAATTGGTAGATTTGATCACCACAGCAGTAGCCTGTTAGTTAGTGATTATGTGTTATTATAAAGAATGAAAGAAAATGTGTTAGGTTCCCAAGATGGCACTGAGAAAATGCATAAGGGGTACATATCAGTATCCTTTATACAATTAAGGTTTTTATTTTTTCTGTCACCTCTTTTTCAGAACACTTCATTAAAAATCAGCAAACTGTGGGATTACTGTAGGGTCAACTGGCAAAGACAAAGGTGACTTATAGCATCTCTTGTTGGGCAGTTTGGTCAACAACCACAATGTCTGGGCTTGTTCACATCCAATTTCTTCTGCTTGAAATCTGCCACCTAACCAAGAAGGTCTTGAAAAAAACCCCTTCTTCGGTTGTGAGCAGAACAACTGTCCTGTAGGTGGGATGTGAAGTAAGCAGATTGTGCTCTTCAGAATTAGGCTTTTATTGATGACTGACTCCCATGTAAAATGCATGTGGAAAAGGAACTGGAGCAGAAAGCACAGTAGCATCACTGGGTTTGTTTTTTTTCAGCTGCTGTTTGCCTTCCCTGTGAGGGGCCTTCTTTGCCTGCAGTAAAGCTATCAAGATTAATTGCTCCTGCAACGTGCAAGACTCCTTGGGCTTCAGTGGGACCCATAAGGACCTGCTGCTTTGTTCAGGCTCTTGCTACAGAAGACGAAGGCCCTAGAACAAGTGTCTGGTCGGGAGGACCAAAAAGGTGCTGTGTTTGTTCATCCCGCAGAGTAAACAGTGGACAAGTCAGATTAAATCATCTTCATAACTACCTAAAGACTTCAAGATTTGGTTTTCTTTATTTTTCTAGTACTTAAGCACTGCACGGACCACTTTATAACTGGGTTGCGTTTCTTATTGCTGTCCAAAAGTATGCTGTCCTAAGGTATTGAGCTTTAAGGAAACATACTTTGGTACCTGGTGAATGGTTAGTGTGCTGTGTTGCTGCAAAAATATATTAAAGGACTGTAGATGTAGTGGAGACTTTGACCGCAGGCAGTAGCCATCAGACTTGGTATAGTCTGAAAAATAGCAGGTAAAGGAGAAATGGAGAATTTGACCAATATCTGAGCAGCTAAGAAAGATGGTATTTGTCCACAGGGTGCAAAGGTAAACCCCTTTATGGTCAACCACGTTCTCTCGAAGAGCTTGTATGTTATATCTGTCACAAAAACAGCTTGCCTGTCTCCCCCTCCTTTGTACAAAACCTTATTTTTTATGGTTTTATTTCTTTTTTGGTGCTTATATGTGTCTGAAGACTTTCAGTATGGAAAAGTAAGAGGCGTGGGTAAAGGGAATTGGAGAAAGGAGTGGTTGCCAAATATGCAGTAGAAAAGGAGAGAAAAAGTACAAATCAATACAGTGAAAAGTACGATTAGCAGAAAGAGTCTTCCCTGCATAACTCATTAACATAAACCCAGTAGGAAATGTTTTTAATTTGTAGTCATGAAGGATGCATTTATTCTGTTCTGAAATCTCCCCTGCCGCTTGGTTGTAACTGGTGTATAAGAGAAGGTGAATTCTTAGTAGTGGTTTGATTGCATTTGGTGATTGCCAGGCATTAAGTTATAGCTGAAATACTTTGACTCCTTAACATGTTTTAAAAACCAAGATTATTTCAGTGCTTGTCTCTGATTAAAAATGGCCAAAATTCATAAATTCTGAGGATTGTAAAGACTTTTTCCCCTAAAGATCCCTTTTATGGGCATGGATTCTCATTGCTCTATATTTCTGCATCATTAGATTTGTTTAGCAAAGTTTTACCAATTTAATTGGTAAAACCACAATTCTTACCCTTTTGTACCTTATTTTGGAGTATGTGTGAAGTCTAACGAATGATCTCTTGGTATTAGTGAAATATTTGTATAACTGCTTTTTATCTCTGAAGAAAGGTCAAATCACATTCCTTGGGTGCTTGTTTTTGTTGGTTTGTTTGGTTTTTTTGGTTGGTTGGTTGTTTTTTTTGTGTGTGTGTGTTTCCCCCCCCCAAGCCTCACTAACAGCACCAAAACTTCCCTGAAACAATTCCCTGAGCAGTGGAGTTGAAAGCTGCGAAACCATCCTTATTAAGGGAGCTTTGCCACTTTGCTTTTCAGATAGCTCTCCAAAGCATGCACTTATCTAACTTAACTGTGATTTGAATTATAAGGTCTACATACTGTTTGGATTCTTTTCTGCAAGTGGGCAGGAAGGAACTGGAGGGTATGTAGGTAAGAAACTGTGGTTTAGCTGCTGAAATCAAAGCTCTTGGGATTTTACAGCATCAATGTTCATTTCTACAGCTAAGATCTGTTAGTCCTTTTCTGGTACCTTTGGGTATGTGTGGTACCCAGTTCACTTTCCTCTTGGCAAATTGTTCTGTAGGGACACCATAGGTATTTCTAGCAGCAATTAAAGTTGATCAATACAAAGGTTCTGATTTTTAGACACATTGGGGAACGCAGTGACAGTGTTTCTTCAGGTGTACGTTTTTATTTGGAACAATTTTTCTCGTGTCCCAAAGTGCTGCGTGGTTGTTTACTGCTGGACAGAAATAACATCTCTTGCGTCATGAAGATTTTGCAGTCTTTGGGATGTGATGAAACGTGGTATAGGCTTAGCGAAGCCGAGGTGCAGAGGGGTGAGGATTAAAGCAGTACATGCAAGCACTTGCTGAGATTAGCTGGGACCTATTTGATCTCCTGTCTTTGGTTTGACTGCCTCCCTCTCAGTGGGCCTAGAGGTATTTTGAGATATTTTGCGTGATGCTTGGAAAATAGGAACATCTTGTATTTGGGAATAACAGAGCATTGAGACTGTTACAGAAATAGGCTAGTGAGTTGCAAAAGCTGATTTGCTGGGAGCAGAAAGTTGAGGATCTTTATTAAGATGGCAAAAGAAGCAGGGCTCCTGGTTTACTGCAGCTTTCCCTGCTCTAGTAAAGCAGGATGAAACATATGAAACAAATATTTCCCATGAACAAACCTCAGGGCTACGCAGCTGCTTTAGACCGCTAACTCTGGCGTGCTTTAAACGACTAACTCTGATCCTGTGCATGAATATACATCTACAAAGTGTACCTAGGGTTTTTTTTAGACTGTTCTGTATCCGTGGATGTGATACCTGTTCTTAAGTTGTGTAGATAAGTGCTGTGCAGGGTACTTAGTCCACAAAGCATTTGATCCTTAGGTATAAGTATTATTGTAATATGAACGAGTAGAGGGCATTCAAATGTATTGTGCAGATAGTAAAATTCAACTATTGGAGCTGAAAAATACCTACAGTTGTGTTATGGTTTCAGCTGGGATAGAGTTAATTTTCTTCACTGTAGCTGGTAGAGGTAAATTTTGGACTTGGTATGAGAAAAATACTGATAGCAACAACTAAAACATCAGTGTGTTAGGTAGTGCTGGACTAGTCAAGGACTTTCCCAGCCTCTCATGCTCTGCCGGGTGCACAAGAAGCCGGGAGGGGAGGGGGCACAGCCAAGAGAGCCGATCCAAACTGGCCAAAGCGATAGTCCATATCATATGACATCATGCCCAGTATATTAACTGGGGGAGTTGGCCGGGGGAGGCAGCAATCGCGGCTCGGGAACCGGCAGCGTCAGTTGGGGGGGGGGGAGCGGTTGTATCACTTGCGGGGTTTGGGGTTTGTGTTTTTTCTTTCGGGCTTTGTTTTTCTCCCTTGTTGTTTTCCTTTTTATTATATTATCATTACTATTATTGTTATCATAATCATTATTATTATCGTTACCATTATTACTATCACTATTTTATTTTAATTGGTGAACTGTTTTCTTACTTTTGCTCTCCCGATTCTCTCCCCCATCCCACAGGAGAGGGGGGAGTGAGTGAGCTGCTGCGTGGTGCTGAGTTGTTGATTGGGGCTAAACCATGACAAGTCAATATATCTTCTGTCTTCTTTTGCATGGAGAATTATATATATATTGCAGTAGTCTCATAACTGTGTAGGAAGTTTTAAGTTAGGATTTTGTGGGACGTTTTAGTGTCTCACAGGTGAAAGATGGTCTGAAACCTACAGTTCTTGGACGCAAATAGGAATCAGCCAAACACCTCAGTGCAGTAGCTTTGCTAATATTTGAATAAGCAGCATTACATATCATACGTTCTCATCTTTACAGTGATACTGGCTGCTTCGCTTGAAAGGAAAACAATGTCCATTTGTTTTAGTTCATAAAGCAGCAAACTATAAAGGTAACCCAAGTGCTGTTATGTATGGAAATGAAATTCTGTTAGGTTTTCAAATGTGTAATAGCATCACTTCTTAATTTATTTTCATATGGTTGTGTTAAAGACCCAACCTAGAGACCAGATCTCAGATGGCATGGTAAAATCGTCTGCCGACTGTCCCAAATTCTTACACTTCAAAGCACTTATTAATAACAAAAAACCCTATATATAATCTGTATTATTCAGGTTGTCTGCAGACTCGGCCAGACAGTCATGGCAAGGGTGGTTTCGGAAGGGGGAGCTGGCTATGCTGGATGGATTAGCAAAATGTCAGCATTGGCACTTAAGTTGTGAGACCAGTAGGAGATGTAATACTGAATGGAAGTATAATTATGTGCTAAAATTATTTCAGTAGAAGGCTTAGAGAGTGTGACGGGTTTTTTTCCAAGTTCAACAGTACATGTACTGTACCCTGAGTTATACTTGTGAGCTCAAGACACAGCACATATGTATTGCTGAATTGGCTTTTAACTTGAAAAGTACAAGTTATATTCTTGTAAACATTGTTAATAATTAATATTAAAATCTTTTAGAAGGGACAGTAAACATGGGATTTATATCTACCCCCAGCTATTTGAGATTGGAATGAGTCCTGATGTGCAAAACAAACTCCCTTGTGTTTGTTCTGAAGTGTCTGCTTCAGCATCGTGGAGCAAGATTCTGGGACCAAGCAGATGTTGGGTAGAGAGCATGAAAACTGTAGCCCAGGCTCTGACTCTTTGGGGGTGTTTCCAGCTTATTTAGAAAGAAAGTTGTTGGTAGAGGTAATAATACCATATAAAGCTAAATGACTTGCTAATAAATCGTGTCTGTGTTTTTTTTGAGCAAATAATTAGATTAATTTCTTGTCAAGAGAAGACTTAACTTTTTTTTTTTAATGAGCCATGCATTTATTTAGTATGTTTCAAGAAAAGACTTCGGGATTACATTGGTAATTTACTGCTGGGGTTAGGACTGACTTTCTGGAGGGAAAGGGGATTTCCTGTTACTTGGTGTTTCTTGTGGCTATCCCACCTCAGGACATGAGGAAGCAGAATCTGTTTAACCGTGTGTTCAGAAGTGACTTTGGGATCCCCTGGAGTAGCTTTTCTGTGCACCAGGGGCTGTTGTGGAAGTCAAGTTTAGGGAAAATCATGGATAAGTGAGGATTAGACACTATTTAGAAAACACTGTGGTAGTTCTGTTCCCAATACTGACCAACCTTTTGTGTTGCTTAAAGACTTGAACCAGCATACAGTCCTAGAGGCACAGCAGTAATGCCTATTAAATTTGCAAATTGCTTTCGATTAAGTGGTTACATGTTTTGTTTGAGCGATCTTTTCAGCTAAAGGCAGCTGTTTCTAAAAGAAACATGTCTGCTATTTAATAGCATGTTTGAAAATGATTTAAGATGGTGACTGGAATTTAATATTACTTAATAGCATCTGTCTTGGAAGTGTGTTGAAGATCAAGGATAGCATGTTAAAGCATTGGGATTAATCTGTTACTGTTGTTAAAATGCCAGGAAATTAAATGTTGATTTTTTAAAAAAAAAAATAATTTAAAATTATTTTTATACATTTGTCCTGTAGGATACTCACGAACTTTGAAGAAAAGACTTGTTTCCTCTGTCATCTGATGGCTGGAGTTCCTCAGAAATGTCATCTTTAACGCTGGGCATATGGCTGTTCAGGTTGTAGGAGCTGAAGGTGCTCAGGCTGCATCATAAAGTCATCGCAGAGCACTTCAGCAAGTTTTGAGAGAGCCAACTCCTGTCAGGAATTTGTTTTGTAACACGCGTTGCATATTGTTTCTAAGTATGGTCATCTACAGTATCAGTAGAACTTGCTGAGATTTTTACTGTAGAGGAGTATAGTGAATATAATGTTCTTAGGAGAGGGGAAAAAACCTCCTGAGGTATAACAGAGAGAAAAATCTGCATGTTTATTTGATTGCTCTAAGATTTCTTGGCTCACAAATGAGTAAAGGCAAAGTCTGCATATTTGATAACTAGCTCTACAAGTATTTAGAGCTCAAGCTAGCAATTGGATTCTTTTGACAGATCTCCATGGCTTGATGTTTATTTCATTTAGATGGAAAAAAATCAGCTAGTACCTTATTTTTCTGTCACTTTGACAAAGGACTGTAGAAAAAAAAATATTCTCTGCAGTTTGGAAGGTGCGAGCCGGGTAGTAGGGCACAGGGAGAGCTCACAAGGGATCCTAGCCAGCAACCTGTCCTGTTGCTCAAGAGTATGGCTTTGGCCACAGAAGTGGACATGTTCTTGGGCAGTGTGAATTTGACAGTGACTCTGAAAACAGACAAATATTTTGCTAAAACTTGCTTTTAAAGCACTGTTTATTTGGGAGGATTTGTTTAATGGAATTTAATCTACTGGGATGCTGCAGGAAATCTGGAAAATATGCAGGCTTTTGAAGAACTAGCTTGCAACCTGTTCCCATCGCTTTCGTACTGCTGGGGAAATGGGTTAAATGAGGGGCTTTGGGAGCTGCAGCAAGCTGTGAAATAGCTTGTGAAATACAGAATAAAGTGGAGTTCCTCACCTTAGGAGGACAGGGTACGAATTTAGGGCACAGTCAGAGTGCTGGCACAGGGAACTCAGAATTATAGGTTAAGGTGGAGGAATTTGAAGGCAGAGCTCCAGCTACCTCTTGTTTATCTTCTCCCTTGGGTGCTCATCTTGGAGCAAGTGAGCTGCTCCATATGTGAGCTGGAAAGCACAAGCAAAGGGCAGGAACTTGAGGCAGACATGGACTTGAACTGTCTGTACGCCAAGAAATAAAGGTTTAAATGTATGACCTTTTAAATAATGTAAAGGTGCAGGGAAAGGGCTTGAGCCAAAATATGGGTCCAGGGCCAACAAGATTGTTGTTGGCTTCTGCAGCAGTTGGGCACGTGCAAACCAGGGGCTGCAGAGCTGAGGTGTCCACATACAAGCCAGACCTTGATTCTTCTACTTTGAAGTGATGATCCTGTATTCTCATATATTATGCAAACTGGTTTCTCTTATACTTTATTCTCTAGCTTTGGTATTCATGGGCTTTATTTCAAAGGTAGTGCACGCTTAGTCTTGGGCTTTTTTCTTTGAAGTGGCAAAATCTGTATTCAAGTAAGATACATTGGTTCTGTGAGTAAACATTCAACCTAAGTTCTGGAAATCCTCTTAAACTAATTACATTTTATAATCCTTTAATACTTCTCCACAGAATTTCCCGGCACAAAATTCCATATTCACTCCTAGGTCACTTTTAAATTTCTTTTCCTGCAGATAGTTCACATGACAAAAATGGCTTCTGCAAATGCTGTAGACAGTGTCTTCAGAGTTTTTTTGCTAAATGAGACGTATACAAGGTTATAAGGTTATTGTACCTCTCTCCCCTTTGGTCAGATAGAAAGGGAGGTGATAGAAACCAAATTGCCTCATGAAAATAGAGCTCCCTGGGGGCATGACAGCAGAGTTTGGGTGGTGGAGTTGTTGTAAGAGCAGTTATACTGAGTCAGTGTGAAGTTTCATCTTGCTGTCTTCTGTCTTGTAGAGCAGCTAATGGTGATGGTGGGGGATGGAGTACTGGAATGGAGGGAAGGAGTGTGGAGTGGTATTTTCCCAGCCTGCAGTGTCTCCTACAAACAGAATTTAGAAAATAATAAATGTTTTCCTTATTTTTGTAGGATCTCACCTTTTAAAGACCTCTTTATTACTTCATAGTAACCTATATTCTACTTTCCATCTGTGCTGGCATTTTGTTGTTTCTGAAATATTTGGGTACTGTGCATTCACTCTAAATATCGAATATGAGTTCTTCAGATAGCCTCCATGATGGCTGCAAACATTGCACCTTTTCATTGTATCTCCTCATTTCTTTTTATTAAGTTTTCCTCGTTTTTATACCAGTCTTTATACTGGACTTTTCTGTAAGTAAATGCTTCTGCAAAGGCAATGAGTCGATAAGAACCGGTACTGGAGTGATTCTTGAAACAGATCCTATGTCTTTGTCAAGACCAAGGAAGGAGTTGCTGCTGAGTAGCAGCTTGGATCTTCTAATACAGCTGTCCCTGTCCTTATGTCTTACGCCAGCTCAGGAGTGAGTATATAGGTTACACAGTAATACATTGCACAGTGCTTTTATCTTGATGGAGGTGCTTTTTAAATATAAACTTTTAAAGCTATTAGTCACAGCTATTTCTTCTCAAAAGATGGAAGATTATTGAAGCTGATTTCCTGGAAAGATGTAAGATGCTTAGGAGCATCCCTGGTGCACAGCTAATAGTGTTGTGGTGTTTTTTTCTTTAATTAAATTGTTTATAAAGGTGAGAAGCACTGATAAGCAGCATGGAGAATTGAAATCTCATTCTTTGCACAGATCAAGTACAACATAACTAGTAATGAAAAGATGTTTTGGAGTGCATCTCTACCAACTTCTGCGGTATTGCTTCAAAAAGCAGTTGTATTTCTGATGTGTTAATTTTTTAGCTTTTTTTTTTTCTTCCCCCTTGAGGTAGCTGACTGGAACCAACCATGTTATCTTACAAAAATCAGGAGGTTCATGTATGGTCAGCAGTACCTTTCCTCTCTTCATGCTGGTTATCTGTGCAGCAGTGATAACAGCTGTGCTTAGTCTGGCAAGGTGGGAGCTTTCAAGCTATAGATCACTGATGGCATGCAGGAATGAGCTGCATGGTAGGCTCCCTTTCTTGACAATAGGAGTTACTTGCCTAGCTGTCTGTGCATATTCAATTGGAAAACATAGTTTTGAATAGCTTGTCAGCTTAACACCCCTGTTTAAATTATTAATTCCGTGCAGTTTTCTCCAATGGTAGCAGCCTTGATGTTGATATAGCTGTGACACTGTCATCTTGCTAGGTGGAATGTATGAAAATCCAGGTGAGACAATGACTGCAGTATATATAGCAGAGTAACTTTTAACTTCCTTGGATGAAGGGGTTACTGTCCTGAGTTTGTTGAAAGGAAATCTTTTTAATGCCTTCCTATGTGCCTGTTTTCTACATATCAGTAATTGTTCAAGGTAGTGAACTTCAGCTTTACTGATCATCAAGGGATCATCAGTAAAGAATGCTCAGGGGACTGGAGCATCTCCCTGATGAAAAAAGGCTGACAGACCTGGGCTTGTTCAGCCTGGAGAAGAGAAGGCTGAGGGGGATCTCCTCAGTGCTTATCAGTATCTGAAGGGCGGGTGTCAGGAGGGTGGGACTGGGCTCTTCTCAGCGGTGCCCGACGACAGGACAAGGGGCACCGGGCACAAGCTGGAACCCGGGAAGTTCCACTGAAATCTGAGGCAAAACCCCTTTGCTGTGCGGGTGCCCGAGCAGCGGCCCAGGCTGCCCAGAGAGGCTGTGGAGTCTCCTTCCCTGGAGCCATTGCCACCCCGCCTGGACGCGGTCCTGTGCCCCTGCTCTGGGGGTGCTGCTCATGCAGGGGGCTGGACAGGGGCATCTTCAGAGGTCCCTTCCAGCCCCCACCGCTCTGTGATTCTGTGATAGCTAATTTAGGATCTGTCTATTCCTTATTTGTACAAAAGACTTTAAATGTTTCTCTTTTTTCTTCTTTTTTTCTTGAAGAAATGAAAATTTAGAAAGGGAGTTGCCAAATAAAGAAGATGGGAGCAAATAGCAGCAGCATCAGCGAGCTTCCAGAAAATGAGTACTTAAAAAAATTATCAGGAGCTGAGCCGATCTCGGAGAATGACCCGTTCTGGAATCAGCTGCTGTCTTTTAGCTTTACCACTCCAACAAACAGGTAAGATGGTGCTTGTTGAAGAACTAAACCTTAATATATTTATAGGAGTTACAAGTCTGGAAATAAACAAGTGGTTTTGATAATTATTCCTGGTTTAGGTAGCAGAGGAATAAATGCCTATGTAAAATGGATTCTGTTGTTTCTAATTTTGGAAGCTCTTCCCACCACCTCTTCCATTCCAGTGGGTTCCTTTCTTCTTCATGACTCACTGTATTTGCTGTAATCGCTATCCATTCTCCTGGTAGCTAGGAAAGATCAGAAGTAGGGTCTGTAGTGTTAGGGCGGAGCTTTTATCTTTTTCTCTTGGTTGGTGTTTTGGGGTGCCTTTTTCTTCCCTTTGAGAAAGCTTCTGGTATTTCTGCAGTTCTGAAGACTCCCAACGCATGTTTTCTCTCAACTTCCAGTAAATTGTACATCGTCCATAACTTAATTGTAGGTTAGCTGTTAAGTTTCTTAGTCTGTATGGCTTTCCCCTCCCCATTTTACATTTTAAAAAGAAGCTTGGCATGTTGTCTCCATAAAAATAATTTCTGAATACCTAAAATTCATGTTTCACATGTCTTTTCACTCTAGCAAGTGGTGTAAACAGAATTAATGTTTTTGAGAGGATCCATAGCACATCTGCAGAAATATAGAACGTTAAGTCCTTCTGGCTTCTGTTAACCCAAGCCCATTGCTAAGTTCATTGGCCTGTGTTCAGTCCTACAAGACCAATCTGGTATTACTTAATACCTTTAAGTATCACTTAAACTGTTTTTACAGTTTACAGTGTGATCTGTTACTTTTCTGTCAGGTGAATGTCTTATTTACCTCCTTTATTATTGGCAGTGTTTCCTTGCAAAGGACCTAGCTCTTTTTATGAAGGGTCATAACAGACTACATCTAAACGCTTGTTTAACAGGTTTAAATAGGCCATGATGTGTTATTGCTAAAATTGGGAATACTTTTAATCTTTAATAAATAGGAAATGTGTTTGAGAGCTGTTCTGGCCAATTTCATTGCCATCTTTCAGGTTTTTTTTGTTTGTGGGTTTTTTGTTGTTGTGTTTTGTTTTGTTTTTTTTTTGTTAAAACGGAGCTCATGTCAAAATGAGTGGTAGTCAGAGTTGTTTGTTTCTTTTTCAGAAGGTGGAAAACTAGTGCGGATTTATGACTACTCTGAGCTCTAGAACCTTGAATCTAAATTAGTGATTGAATGAAGAATGGAATACAATTTCTAGTCAGGCATAGTTCACATGTTACATGACTTTCCTGTGCCCTGTCTTGTGCTCAGTAGCTTCTGAAAGGCAGACATGTTTATTTTCGTAACAATTAGGAGCAGATCTGGAAGATAATCTGTGTCATACTAGAGGGACTGTGAGTAAGTGAAAGTTCAGACAACTGGGAGGGAAAATGGTTAAGGTGAACAACTGGGAGGCATTTACTGGGCGTTTCTTTTATAAAGAGTGAGGAGGAGGAAGGATTTTCTCTTCTGCACTGAGAGAAGAGCCAGAGGGTAGAAAGAAGATATACAGTGTTGTGAAAGGTTGTAAGGCTCGTAAAGGGTGGTATATAATTGGCAGCGGGTGAGGGAGCAGTTGTCTTTTCTCTAAGATACCTGAAGATGCAAGAACTGTTTACAGCCTACCCATGACTAACAAGATGGACAATATTCTAAGAAGTCATGTAATACCACCTCGGGGTTTTTTTTTCAAGGGGGAAATAGTTACATATAAAATCCCAGCAAGTTCTCTCAGTTGTTCTACTTACTGCTCCTCCCTCCACCACCAGATTAAAGGAGTTTTTCATAGCTTGCTTTGCAGCTTTTTGTGCCTATTTCCTGCAGTCAGATCTATTGCAGAGTAAGTTTGCTTAAAAATAACAAAACAAAGCCCCAAACAAGAAACATAATTAAAAAACCAAGTGAACAAAATAACTGATCCAAAAAGCTGCTTGAAAGTTTAATTAGCTGAACACCAGATGGTGCTCTTGCCTGGCAGCTAGAAGAGAAATATTTTTAGAGGCATCTTTTGTGCAGCTTAATAATTGGAAGGAAACAGAAATTTCCCATTAAGTTGCATCTACCTGAGAGAACCATTTGACAAATGATGTCAGACGATGTTGGCTGTACAGCACCCTCAGCCATTGTCTAAATCAGATAACCTTGCCTGCAGGAGCAGAACAATAGAGGTCAATGCTCATTTCTGAGATTGAAAGCTTGCGAAATACCAAGTTAACTCTTGTTTTGTTTTAATGAGGCTTGAGTGTAGGTCATACTTTTGACAGGAGCAAGATGCTAGTTTCTGTTGTGGAAAGGAGCCAGTTTTCACCTGTCAAATGAGACAGAATTGAAAGTTTTCTTTTCAAATTATACTTTTTCCAATTGTATGTTGCAAAATTGTTGTGTTTATAGTAGGTGATTGTTTGCAAGTGTTATTGGGAGCCATATAAATGCTGTGTGGTGTTTTTGTGGAGGTAATTGATGAAAACTCTAGAGTAAAAGTTCTATCATACTTCCCCAAATTTTTGCAAAGATGGGATTGATATGATCCCCAGGGAGAAGAGGGTTGTATTCTCTGGATGCTGCTTTGGACATACTTCTGATCTACATATGGCAGTCATACAGGGAAAGAAGAGGAGAAAAGCATGAAGAGAGAAGGTAGTAGGAAAAGCAAACAAACAACAAAAAACCAAACCAAAAACCAGCAACATGGTGTTGGCTCCTTTTGGTGACAGATGCCTGCTGGATTCACTTTGTTGTCCTGAAACCTTACCCGTAGAAAGGAACCAGTATCTATAAGGAAGGCAAAAAGGATACTTGTGATCCATTTAAGGGAAATGTGAATCTATGTGTATAAGTAAAGTTTGTGGGGTTTTAAACTCTTTTTTTCCATATATGCTCTCTGTCTAGTAAGGGATACCTGAGTAGAGCTTTGCTTTACAGAAGCCATTCCAAATTAGTCAAGGTACCGCTGATCACAGCTGCCAAAGGAAGGTCTTTCAGGCTGCCAAACCGAGTTGAATCTTCTGAGGAATAATAGTCTTTTAATGCCCAAAATGAGTTGGTGAATTACTGTCTTTCTAATCTGAGAAAGATGAAGGCATGATACCCTGTCTGAAGTGTTAATGGTACTGCTCTCTGTGCTCTACTGTCTGCCTTGATTTTCTCAGCACTTTGTACTATTTTCTTTGTCATTGTTTTGCTCTTCTCCCATTCCCTTTTCAGTTCGGTTGATCTCTTCCTCCATTCATCAATTTCTCATCTTCCTGCTTCTCTCTTTTGCTTCCCCCCCGCACCCCTACCCGATTGTATATATTAATCTCTCTGTGTGTGGTTCCGCATAGAGTTCTTCAGCATTGCTCATTTACTCAGCCATGTCTTCTTTACTGGGTTTATTTTTTTCAGTTCAGTTAACTTTTTCATCTGTTTCTGTGAAGAACACAAGGGGGGGAATAAAGTTTGCCAGCTACTGACTCCGAAGTTGCTGTGTCTTTGTCAGCAATTATTGATGCAAGATACTCTTGCCCTTTCACTCTCCCTTCCAGTGTTTATTCGGGTCTGCTGTGGGTTTAATCAGGAGCTAATGTGTCTGAAAAACAACACAGCAAGAAGTGTTTGTTTTTTCAGCCAAGTTAATTCCCTAGAGTGATTCATAGCATGGCACCACAAAAACAATTCTGGCACAATGACGGATTGATTTTTGGGACACAGTAGACTGTTGGGCTGAAAGGTGGGAATGCTTAAACCTGTTGTGCTGTCCAAAAATGCACATGAAAGCGCGTAGTCAGAGCTGGCTGGTGGGAGTGTAATGGTCTGCTTTCCTGGGCTTTTTGTTCTTCCTCTCATAATTTTGATTTGCTTCATAGTTAAGCAAGTATTAAGGGGGAATATTAAGTGGGAGTAATTCTGGTCTGTGCATTCACAAACCCTGATTATGAATCAGCCATCAGTAATCAGAAACGAGCTGACGGTGAATCCCTGCTCAGTGCCTGTGAATGACCTGGCATGAGTGATAGTAACAGCCAGAGCCAGCCTTGGGTATTTGGCAGGTAAAGCCACTGGGGCCTTAGGCAATTTAGGAGTGGTAGGAGATAACTAATAGTAAAAGAAAAAGCTCCTGGACATCTAGTTGTAGTTTGCCTCATGCTTTTCACTGTAAAAGGTGTATTGTGATATCTTCTTCCCTAAAGCAGGTCATGGATGCTAAGCAGGTAAAATCCCCTTGGGCTACAGAAGTGTCTGCTGAGAAATTTCTGGTTTTGGCCATTAGGAAGTACTTGGTGATCTAAATTCATACTCCTACATGCTCACTTTTTTTCTTCACGGATCCTTATTTGTTGCAGAGAATGGACTTACAGGAGCTGAATTAAAATCATATAAAACCTCTTAAATCTCCCACTTCCTACGTTACAAGTGGCTGACTTACAAATCTGAATAATGTTTGGATATTGGAAAAATAAAATCCAGCTTTTCTGGATGACTTTTGAAATTATTGTTATGAGCAAGAGCTGTGAGGTTTACTTTGGAGTTTTAGCTCCCAGTTTAGGCAGACCTTTGTGTTTGGCTTTCCTACGAGTTGCTACCAAGAATGCAACCTCCTCTTTAGCGGTGGTATTAGTTACAATTCTTTCCTGATGGAAAACTTAAAACAGAGTTAACTAACACAGAACTTGCTGAAAATCATGTGCTTGATATTTACTGTTCTGCTTTTGTGCCTTCCCCGGAGTTTTAACAAGTCGCTGGTTCAAGAATAGTGTGCATGAGCATTTAATGGAAAGACATAAAAATGAGCAACTTTTATGTTGCCTTAATATGGTACATTTTTAAATTGGTACAATAAATTATATGCAGCTTTTTATTCTTTGACGTCTTTCTTCCAACTGGTGCATTAAAGTCAACATTCCCACAGTATGAATTTACTGAATGGGCTGATTCTTCTGTTCTGTATTCAGTGGCAAAGAAAAAAAGCTTTATTTAGAGGAAAACTTGTATTGGGCATAGTGTGGCCAGCAGGAGCAGGGCAGGGATGGTGCCCCTGTGCTCGGCACTGGTGAGGCTGCCCCGCGAATGCTGGGGTCAGGTTTGGGCCCCTCGGGACAAGAAGGACATGGAGGGGCTGGAGCATGTCCAGAGAAGGGCAGTGGGGCTGGGGAAGGGTCTGGAGGTGGTGGAGGCACCATCCCTGGGGGCGTTCAAACGCGGTGCAGCCGTGGCATTTGGGGACATGGTTTAGGAGGCCTGGGGGTGCTGGGCTGGTGGTTGGACTTGATGATCTTAGAGGTCTTTTCCAACCTTAATGATTCTAGGATTCTGTGAAAAAACTGTCAGGGAAGCTGCTCTCTTTTTTTTTTTTTTTTTTTCCCCCTCCTTCTTTTTAAGGGGTAGCTGTCTGCTACAGTTTGGGTCTTGTTCTTATAATAAGGGCAGGTGTCATGGTGTGCGTATGTTTATAGTTACAGTTCGTATGCAGAATACTTTCTCTTGCCATGTTGAGATTTTTTACAGTAGTCACTGCCACTTTAAAACCTCTTATATTGTTATATTGTGATGCCTTCAAAATAAAAGCAGATAAAACCATGATCTTCAAAGATGGCTGCTGTCAGGAAGCAACTTTCACTGACTTCTATTAATTATGGTTTTGCTGAAGTCTGTGTTAGTACATTTGAAGTAAGGCAACTGAATTCAACAACTCTAAAATAACTCCACTGATACTTTTTTTCTTCTCCCGCTTCCCTCCCCCCGCCCCTCCCCCTTGTTTTTGGAATTAGTGGTTTTTTTTACAATATATGCCAGAATAACTGACCACAGAATCTGGCTTTCTGGTAGTATGAAGCCAGAAATAAAAATCTGCAGTCAGTGAAAACTATGAATTATTTTTTTTGAGCAATAGACTGCTTAATTTACCGTTCTTCCCCACCTCTACTGAAAAGATGCTTTCTTACAGAAAACTAACTTGATGATGAAGAAATTCCTTGTACTATGATCAGTAACTACAAATACAAAGTGATCAAATCCCAACAAAATAAAAAAAACTCGACATAAGATGAGTTACGAAATTATAAAAGAGCAATTTCAGCAAGACAAAACAGAATTTGTATTGTCTAAATACTGTTTCAATATTATGTTTTACGATAACTCATAATTTTTACTCTTCCTTGTGCAATTTAAAGAGGCAATTTTGGCTTGTCTTAGTACACCCAGATGTTTGGGTGTGTGTGCGTTGACTTCCCAAATGGCATTTTTATGGTAGTACAGGTTTGAAGAATTCAAATTATGTGTCAGGAAAAAGAGGTGACCTCTAGTATCAGAGGGGCAGTATTTGAGCTTGCAAGTTTGAACTTAATTTTAATTTCTTCTCTCCCCTTCCTAGTATGGAGTCAGTACTATGTGACGTAGGATTAGCGGTTGTGCTGTCCTCTTTCCTGCAGAAGGGGATTACCCTTGCTTCCTTTTTAATTCTGTTGCTGATGTGTGATATCTGGTGCCACACGGATGCTGCTTGTGTATAGATGGGTTTGTAGTGACAATTTTTACACAAAATGTTCTTACTGCTTGCTGTGTTGGATATGTTGCAAGACAATAATCACTGCTACTATAAAACCTCTCATGTTTTGACACCTTTAAAATAAAACAAGGTAAAACCATTTTCTTTAAAGAAGTCTGTGCTGTCAGGAAGCAAATTTCACTATTATTATTAATTATAGTTTTGCTGAAGGCTGTGGGCCTACTCTCTACATAAAAGAAGCAAATAAAGTAATTTCTTGCTTTTATAAAGGACTTTGAAAATGCTGGCCACCAGATAATAGGATGAGCCAGGAATTCCTGTGAAGCCTGGAATTTTTAGTAAAGTGAGCAAATCTCATGTGTTTGCTTGCATCTAAAGGAGCCAGTCAAGACTACGTGGTTAACTGTACTTTTCTTTGAATCCTTAGCATTTCCCACAGTGCTCACATCCTATTTGCATCCCCATACCAGGTGATACCTTTGCTCATGCCTTGAAAAATTGTAGAACTGGTAAATATGATTGGGATACATGTACTACTTTCTCAAAACCGAATGGTTTATTTCAGGTAGTAGCAGTTGAAATATGTGACTCCGTGTACAAAACTCACCCAGGTCACTGATCATTAAAGATCGATGGCCTGAAGCTGGTGTTTGTTTGCCAAGTGCACGCGAGCATCTTCCAAAGTGGTATCTCCTCTGTGGCAGGGCTTACTGGGTATTACTGGGGAGCCTGGGTTTCTCCTAGTGATGCGCAGCAGAGCTGTCAAGCCAGGAAGGGTTTACTTACCTCGCTGCTTGCTTATTGCTAGAAATTGATCATCTTTTTCTTGTTGAGAATATACTAATGATTCTCATAGACCAGTGGATATTTTACTCCTCCATCCCTAATGAATCTCTATTTTTATGCGTCTTTCAGAAGCTTCTTTTCCGTTCTGAAAAAGCGTAATTTTTATTTTCCCAGGTCTTGGTAGATAAAATTGCAGAGTGGAAAATGTGTGGGATTTTTTCCTTTTCTTTTCTGAAAAACTGTTTTCTCCTGTAAAAACTGTTTTCTCCTAGGTACTTCACTACAATTAAATGTGATATGTTGAAGAGGATCAATTTAAATGTATTGTAGACTCTTTTTTTTTTGTCCCAAATAGTGAGCTCTTAAGATATGTGTGGATGCATGTGTATACACATGTATTTGGCAACAAGGCAGTCTGTATTCCTTGGGTGAGGGTTTTCAGAGAGAATTGGAACTTGGAATTGGAAGTTGGAAATTGGAACTATTTGCCATCAACGCAGTGAAGGAGCTTCGCTCTGTCAGTGCTTACTCTTGTTGTTAGTGCTGAAAAATAGTTTGAATGCTACCAGTGCTGCTCTGCAGATTAATGAAAGGACGGATGTTTTAGTATTAGGTTTCCATTCTTACGTTCATTCGTTAACCAAATGTCATCTCCACAGGGACTGTAGAGCAAAGTCGATACCATGGCTAGTTGTAGCAGTTCTTTTGTGCCACCTGATGAATCTTGGCCCTGGCATTTTCTGCCTAAGTGTTAATATAGTGTATCTCCTGTCTTCACAGCACAAAAAAAATAGGCAGACAGCTTTTTGCATGGCTCTTGCTTTTCTTTCCTGACTAAGTGAAGGAAAGAAAGCCACAGCTAAACTGTGCCCCAGGTACCTGGAAATGTGCTGCAATTTTTTGTACCCCCCCACTCTCTCCACAAATCCATCCTTGGGGATGTAGCAGTAGTATTACTTCTGTTGAGTGTAAGAACACCATTTCACAATGTGTGTGTGTTGGTTCTGCTGTAGTTCCTCCTCGCTAGGTATTGTTGTTGCAGGAACTGCAATTTTTGCAGATGTTGTGCCTAGTCTTGACGATGGCAAGATCCAATTCTGCGTCCTTGTTGTGTGAATAAGGGGGAGTGGGCTATAGTTAATTTTTCTGCCTTAAACTTTGTTTTGGTAGGAAGAAGAATGACTAGGATGTTAAAAGCTTTGCTGAAGGTCTTTCTAGGTTTGCCACTGGTTTTGATCCTGGCAACTTGTAGATATTGGGCAACTCTATGGAAGTTGTTTGTGGACTTTGTGTGGTTTTAATAACTGAAAGAGAAGGAAAAAAAACCAAAACAAAACCCTGTAAGAATGCTGTACTTTAAAACCTATCTGCTTAGAAATTAAGGAGAAAATGAATGGTAATTAAAAGCTGTAGATTACATTTATGGTTTAAATCTTGGAGCAGTTATGATAATCACTTGGTCCCCAGCATCTTTGGATAGTGCGAGGTAGGTCACATTGTGTTGGATTATGATTATTCAGTACTGAAGAACTTGGTGTCCAATATAATATTTGCCCTGCCTGTCAGCTCTTAGGAAGGAATACATCCTGATGACAAGCAGCCAGATGGTTGAATTTAGAAGTTTGTTTGTTTGGTTTTTTTTAAAAGTGCAAAAAGTCCTTGTTTCACGTAGACCTTGAAAATTGTATTGTCTGTAGTTGCNTTGTCTGTAGTTGCTGGTGGGGTGTTCTAGTTTGATACCATTTGTTTTTAATTACTCTGCATGTTTTTAGCACTGAAATGGGAGACCACCTTTGAGACCAAATCTAATATTTTTAAAGTATATGTGAAAATGTAAGTTTGTTCTTTCTGAAACTCATGTTGCAAAGCAATTTATAAGGGCGGAAAGACTGTTGATGTTTGCTATCAAAAAAAGCCAATCTGCATAATCTAGAGTTGTTTTAGGATATTGAGCTGTAGGTGAAGAGCTGTCTCTGCTGTCAGCTCACTACACAGTAAATTAGTCTATGCAGGAAAATTTGCAGGCTTCTTAAAACTTAATTTGTTTGATGTCTCTATCTAGAAGCATTTCCTACTGAAAAGTTTTGAAATAATTTTTGTGGCTGTGTTTCTACCAATATCCTTACCTCCTTTTCCAGTCCCTCAGGAGTCTGGGCACAGCTCAGACCAGCTCAACAGCTTTGAAGAGCATGACTCCACATGGGTATTCAGCACTGGCGCTGCTTTAGGGGCTTCCCACACAACACTACAGTTAATCTGAGATTGATGCGACAGTTCTTAGGACTGTGCCATAAACTGGATTACTATCTCAATTTACAAACAGAAAGAAGGGGGATGGTTTCCTGCACCACTGTATTTTACAAGTTCACTGGCAGAGCTGCAGGCAGTTGCTAAGACGGGGTTGAGCAGGTGGGACAGAGAGCACACGTGGTACCATGCCCTTTTTGTTTTCAGTCTGTTGTTTTTTATATAAATCAGGTTACTCCTCAGAAAACTTAATGCAACAGCGACTTTGGCAATCTAATTATGGCAGTATTAAGTTTTGCAATATTTTTATGAGGAGAGTGCTTGAATGGAGGCCATACCGCTGACTTTTATAGGCTTAGTTACTATGCAGGTTTCATTACATTGCTACTTTCCTATTTATTCTGAGGATGGCGATTTTCATACCTTTAATTACAAGGATGTAGCTGCATGAGCTCTGAAATTGTTCAGCCTATATTATATGCTATTTTATGTCTGCAAGTATTGAACTGGGGTTGGTTTTTTTTTTTTGACTGACTTGATTTGGGGAACTTCAGAAGGACTGCCATTCCTGTAGGTCAGACTGTATTTGTGTCTGTATAGAGGCTGAACAATCTTCTCCAATATCCTGAACAGCAGGGCCTGTAGCAATAGGGCAAGGGGTAATGGTTTTAAACTAAAAGAGGGTGGATTCAGGCTAGATATAAGGAAAAAATTTTTTACAATGAGGGTGGTGAAACGCTGGCATAGGTTGCCCTTCAGGTGTTAATGTTGGGACACCTTCATGTTGCTTGATGTGGCATTGGACACAATATCTGATTATTATTTGTCTTTTTTCCCATCTGTTAAGGAAAAATATACTTCCCATGTATTCTTCTGTTTTGTTTTTGAGGATCAGTTACTCTGTACTGGTAGGTTTATAGTGATAGGAGTTTATAAATGTCTCTTTATGCATTTGACACAGCTGGTGTTTACTTTCAGTGGTGGTTGGCAGGTTCTACTTTAGTGCTTTATTGCCCTTTTCAGTTGATGGTTTTCACCAAGGCATACCAACAGGCAATTAATGAAGCTATGAAAAAATTGTGTATCTTATGTGATTGTTGCACTAGTGTAATAACATCAGTTAAATGAAAGTGGTGCTTAGCTTGAGGTTGAGGATTCTTTAATTCATGCTTTTTAAAAAGATGTTATTTCATATGATAGTTCCTGTAAAAAATAGTCCTTTCTGTAGGCTGCTGTTCTGTGTGTATTTTCAGTGGCATCAAGCTACGCATGGCACCCTTGAAGCCACAAAGGTAGTATTAACACAGATGATGTAGTGACATCATTTCACTTTGACAAACAATTCACTTCTGAATATTAGTTTCCTGCTTGTAGTCACTGTACTTCAAATGCGTGTTGTCCTACCTGATACTAGGATGACGGAGCACTGGAGTGGGTTGCACAGAGATGATGTGGAGATAGCCAAAGCCACCTGGACATGGTCCTGTGCAGCTTGTCTAGGTGACCCTGCTTAGATAGGGGGGGTGGCCAAGGTGATCTCCAGAGGTCCCTTCTCGCCTCAACCATGCAGTGCTTCTGTGGTATCTATGTAAACCAGCTAATGGATTGGTAAAACTAAGTGCTTCATGGAAATACTTTAGTACTGTTTTGTAATGAAATTTCACTTCCAAGTACAGGAACCCAATTGCTTGTGTAACAATTTTTATTTTCTTTTCCCTCTCTTCTAGTGCTGACTTAAAGCTCTTGGAAGAAGCCACAATCTCAGTGTGCAAGTCTTTAGGTAAGAAATTGTGACATCTTAAGTTTTTTCCATGTGCTCGATCAGAAAAATTAAGAAATGGCATTCATGTGCACATCCATGTCTTCCGTATACTTAACTCTTACTTGTATGTGCTTGGCTAGTAAGATTAAAGTAGTGTAAAGAGTGTGTTTGTGTATATAACCCAAACTTGTAGAAACTTCCATCATTAACTGTTTTGTAGAACTTGAAATGACTGAAATGCTTTAAAACAAATAACTCCATCCCTTCTACCTCTTTTTCCCTCTGCCCTCTAAGCTGATCAGTAAGGAGAAAGACTTAATCAGAGGACGAAAGGAAGGGATAATATAAATGTGATCAGCGATGTTTCAAGAAGGTGAAAGCTAGTTGTGAAAAACCTCTCCAGGTTGCTGAGAGGAGACTATTGTGCTGTAGACAAGTTTTGGAAAGGAAGCAATGTGAGATCCACATTAGGGATATTTGAAATCTAGGATGAAAAGTATGTTTAGAGAACAATTAGGGAGTAGTAAGGCATCTACTGGAGAATCTTGAAAGAATAACAGCAACTGTACAGAAACACAGACATACTGTGCTTTATGTAGAAATATTTAAGACATTGAAATTTGGTTTCATTCTGTACATTGTTTGAACTAATAGTGTCGACTTATGCATGCTATATAGCCATATCTTATTTTTCCTCATCTAGTTGAGAAGAATCCTCGAACAGGAAACCTTGGGTCGTTGATTAAAGTCTTTCTT
>VZTV01006930.1:1408-24417 GCA_013400875.1 Anhinga rufa | reverse complement strand
CATGCTGTGATTCTGTGATTTCTCCTGCTTTTACCATCAGTCCAAATTTTGGATTGTCTATTGATAAGTTAAAGAATCTTCATCATCTTTTGAGATGGCTACAAAAGACCATGGGAATTTAGGCGCCCCCAGCTGGGTCCACTAATAGGAATTCTGAGCCCACATTCATCTCTTGAAAAACCACTGCTTGAGTCTGCCTGTGATGAAGGGGGCTTGCGAGACATCCAACACTGGATTGCAGCCAAAAGGGCTCTGACCTGAATTGAGAAAAATGCTGGGTCTCTTTGTTTCCCACCGATTTTAGTGTAGTTGAATGTGCTCAGGACTTTGTAATGCCATGTTCTACTACAGGGAAAAAAAAAAGTTAATTACACTCCATGCAAATATTTAGCCACTTTATGTAATGCATCTGAAATGTGAGCCAGTAAACCATCCCCTCAGTCCACTTATCAGTATTTTTTCCTGACTTTCTAACTTCAATTATTTTCTCATCATTGCACTGTTCTTCCTTAATGCATGGATTACATGACGGAACAGAAAATATGTTCTTGTTTATTCAAGGGAAAAATTGCACAAGTACTTTTATTGCATGTCTTTATAAGCAAAGCAACTTGCTTTCTAAAGTGTCTTCATTCACATTACAAACATAGAGGAACTCTACCAAAACAGTATTATGGTATTTATTTAACAGATAATATTTTCTTTCCCATGACTCAGTGCCGATGCAAAAACATCCTTGCTCTTAGGTTTAAATTATGCTTTAATTACATTGTTATAAAATCACCTGTGACTTTATTAATCTTGCAAAAATAATAGTTGTTTCACATACATGGTGGCTGGAGAACAGTAGTTTGTATTTGTTTAAAGTGCTTGCTTTGTTAAATTAAGTGCTTAAACTAATTAAAGACATTTTTTGGGATGTCTCAGCTTTAGCCTAATAAATGAGAGGCACAAGAAGGTACACGTAGATACTTCCTTATTGCCCATAAATCTGTACTTATTACAACTGTAAACTCTGGAATGTAGGTTTATGACTCCCATTTAATTGAAAATTATATAAACTATTACTGATGCTAGATATTTGAATAAGAGCAATTCTGAATTTTGGATTTGATTGCTTTTAATTGTGAATTATGCTGAGGCTGCTGTTGTCATTATCTTAAAAACTATTTAATTAAATGTAAGTATCCAGCTGTGTGTATTTTCAAAGAGCCAAAATGCTCTAAGATCTTGAACAGAAGAGCAATATATATATATGTATCATAAGGCTTGCAAAAACCTTCCCTCCTCAGTTTTTATTGTATTTCCTTACTTTGGGGTATTTGATTTGCAACCTTGATGATTGTTTTAGTCTCTATTTCTTGAATGTAATTTGAATTTTTGCAATTATAAGCAGAAATTACAGACAGGAGTCAATTAGCAGGATGAATATGTGAAGCATCCTGGGCAGAGAGAGGAATGGAGGCTTGAATCCTGTCCCACCCCGGTTACCAAAGAGGAACAAATCTAATATGCCCTGATTCTTCTGTCCACTGCCACTAAACGTGAGCTTTTTTTTCCTCTTGATTTTTCTTCTTCAGTCTCTCACAGTCCTAATTACATTTCTTCCCCTCTGAGAGATCGTTGTCCTCCTTTCATTTTCACTCCAGTCCCCGTCTTTGTGCCAGATCGATACCAGATCCCTATCCAAGTCGCTCTCCTCTCACTCTCTGTGGGTTTTTCTCACAATTATTCCCTATCTTTCCTGTCTGAACTTCTTTCTTTCCTCGGCTACCTTTTAACTCACGTCTTCTGTCTTGGGTTTCTCATTTTTCAGTGTCTTTAATCTTTCTTTTTCTGCCAGTCTCTGGATGAGCTTATCTCTTCTCTCACCTCCTTTCCCCTCCCTAATTTCTCAGGAAATCCGTCTCTTGATTGCCCCTCTTTCTCACCATATCACTGGCATCCAGCTTCTTGACTCGGCCCTCCCATATGGATATATGAGTCTGTGCCCCCTTGGATGTGCAAATCCTCAGCCAGTTACACAAACCAGCACGAGTTCAGCTAAGGCTTCTGCCCAAACTCCAGGCATGCCTCTGAGTTAATGACTTGAGTTAAAGAATCAGCATTAACTTTGAATTTTCTGGCTTTTGACTTTTCTTTTCACAGCTTGACATTTTCGTAATGCTTTGTTTTTCTGGTACTTCAAAAAAACAGATGGGGAATAATGTCACAGCAGAATGTATAACCCTGGCTTTGGCAAGTCTGCCACCGCATTACCACAGCTCTCCAGGGCTGGTTAATGGTGTTGTCCTTGGTCGTCCTGGAGCGTTGCCCTTCCTGGTGCTCCGTGCCAGAAGAGCCACCACTCGGTGTCTCATCCCAAAGCCAGCTCGGCCACCTTGGATAGGTGCCACCTTGGGTAGGTGGCAGTCGTAGACAGGCCTCTCAGCAGGGAACACGTGGCCTGCCAGTGGTGCCAAGGAAAAACAAAAAAAAAAAGCTAAATAACTGAGGTGACATGCTCAAAGTCAGCCAACAGAGAAGGGTCAGCCCATGGGCAGAGCAGAGAATTGATTCACTCACCTTCTAGATGCATCTCACTGATTTTCCGCAGTACCTTGACAGAAACCAGATACTACAGTGATAGCTAATTTAAAGGTATCAATAGACAGTCACACTCCAATCTCCTGAATCCCAAATCTTTTCCCTAGTCACACGATCACCCTGTCCCTCCCCAGCTACACAATACACTTAGTCTGCGTGATATTATACACGTCTTCTTTGAACCGTGACAGATTGGGGCCGTGCAAACCATTTCAAAGGTACCGGTGCAACTTAGTATATTCCATGAGTGATTTCAAGTAATTACATATATGGATGCAACTTTGCACAAAGGCTTTTTTTATTTTTTGAGCAGTGGAGATTTACTGAAGGGATGTAGCTCTGATAGTCAGCACTGGAGCACTACACACTGCATCTCACAGGTCAGCAGGAGGCTGCGTACCTCCCCCATATCTGCATCCCATCTCAGCTGCCTAGAGGAAACAAGTGGAATTAAAAATGCTTGATTTGAACTGAATGCCACCATCTGGGTGTTTAAAATGAAATGGAATAAATTTGATCTGAAAAAATATATGATAACGTAATTGGGGGTTAAAGTGTTATTGGGTCCTCCTGAAATGCAATTAGAGAGATACTATTCCCGTTGTGAACAGCACACCTTTAATCTTAAACTAATTCAGAAGCTCCATTTGTATGGTTTTTTTGCTCTGCATTTGCAGGAAAGTTCCAGCCTAGGTTAATAATACAGTGGCAGTACTTCACAATGCTCTCCAACGTACAGAAGTAGCTATTAAACTGTCAACAGCACTAAAAGATGATATTTTGATGGCAATGGATAGGAACCCCATCTTCCTGCTCATGCTACTCAACATTTCTGTAGCTTTCAAGCACAGTCAACCATAATTTGTCACTGACTTGCATACGTGACATTGGCTGAATAGGTAGTCTGAGCTACAACTGCGTCAATCAATTTTTCAGGCAAAACTCACATAGCATAGAATCACAGAATCACAGAATGGTTTAGGTCGGAAAAGAACTTTAAGATCATCAAGTGCAACCATTAACTTAGCACTGCCACATCCACCACTAAACCATGTCCTTAAGCACCACCAAGAGACAGCTATTCCCTTTTCCTCCTCTGAACCTCTTGCACTCTTTTCTGTTCACCATCGAGCTGGAGACCTCTAGAGAAGTTGCAGGACATGCAGACTTCATTGCTGAAGCTGTTCTGCTGATACCAACCGCATAATCCCCTTCCACAGCTGCAGCCAGAGGTACCATTATATGTACAGAACAAAGAGCAAATTTGGTCTCCGTACATCCTTTGGGAAATGTTTCCCAGGACTGGGTTGGCCTGCCAGGCTATATTCTCCCTTTCTGCCTTTAATGTTGCACATATCCTAAAGAACATTTTCAACATTTAGTGCAGGTGAAGAAATAGCGGTATTTTAGCTGAAAACATATTATTTGGCCATTGTTAGAAGTCCACCATAGGAGGGGGTGACCTCAGCAGTGATCTTTGTAATCATCACCTTGAAACCCTACTGCACCTGCAATCTGGAAGAAACAGCAAGCTCCAGTTTGTGCCAAAATCTAGCAGATTATCACAAACGCTTCTGTCCCTGCTGCAGTTTTAAGATGGTGATTAAAATCTTGAAAGTCATTCAACCCCATTGACATCAAACCCTGAATAAAGTTAGGCTTTTCTCAGTTTAAAACAGTCTAGAATAAGGATGTCAGAGGCAGAAATAAGCTTTACTTAAAAGACCTCAGGCAAAATCAAATTATTTCATATTCTTGTGCTCCAAGTTGTTTTTCTTTCTTATCTTAACTGGAATGATGAGAAAATGGTGAGAGGAAAGTGTGTCCACCTGGGTTGTTCTAGAAAGGCTCAGCAGCAAACATTATGAAGTCTGCCATGAAATGTTCATCAGCATAATTTGCATTACAATGTAGTGGTTCTCTGGATGAAATCTTGAAATGAATGCAAATTTTTTTTTTGGTTTAAATATTACCTAACTCACTCTACTCAACTGATAAGAAGTTACGTACTGTAGACTTCAAAGAACTACAGGAACGCAATACAATGCTAGGGGGCTTTTAGGCAATTTGTTCTAATGTTCTCTACATTTTAAGTCTTCACTGCTGTTCTGAGTCCAATAGCTTTTTGTTATTTATTTGGCAAAAGCATGTCTTCTCGAAAGGTATCTAGGAAATGTAGAGGCCACTAGTGTACTCAGTAGACTTTTGTAGTAGGTAATCACCTTCTGCATTAGAAATGTGCACCTCAGAAGTACTTCTAGGTATTTTCTCCTTGTAAAGCCCTTTGTACACTGTAGTGAAGTTAACCCAATATCCTTTTTGACCACAAACCAGCCTGAATGACATATTTTTAAGACCTTTTTCCTTAGTGAGTTCAAGTAATTTCTGCAGCTATTTTCTACACTCTCTTATTTGCCAGTGTCCTATTTAGAATATGGATACCAAAACTAATACAATATTCTGGTGCTCTTCTTAGCAGTATTAGATAAAATGGTAAAATCTGTGTTTAGAGATCCCAATAATGCATTATATAACTACATAGGTAACCGATTAAAAAATCCTTCATTGTGTTCAATTATTAGTTTTGAGATCAAATTAATCAGAATTGTTTTCATTTTATTGTTATTATTTTCTAGTTATTGTAGATTTCCAGATGGTAAACATTGAGGAATAGTGCTACTGCTAATTATTTAAAAAACTTTAAATAAAAATTAAAATATCACACTGAAAAACATCACCTTTAAAACCCTATTTTAAAAAAAAAAAAACCACTGCGATGTATGACTATTTTTTTTTAAAGTAAATTATAAATTTGCTGGGTTTCATTGCAGGTTTTTCCCCGCCCTATCTTTTACTTTGAATGCAAACATTTTGGAGGCCAGGTGTTAGCTATTTAGCAGTCCAAGAGGTCATTACAGAAATATGTGCAAAACCACCTGCGAGCAGCCTGCTTGGAGCTTTCCTCTTAACTTTCCTCAAGAAGCACTCAGAAACAAAGAGCCCAGCTTCAATATTTAAGTCAAGAAAATAAAACATTCATGTGCTGTTGCTAGATATTGGTGCTGTAGCTGAGCGACCCGCGCCTGCCTGAGGTTGGGGTTGCACAATTGAATTTATATTCTGGCCGTAAAGCCCGCATTTAGGGACACAAATTCTAACCAATCAGACTAAATAAATCAGCAGGCCCAGGTTTTATCATCACAGATAACCCTCATTAATCCAGCAAGCTTTTCCTGAAGACAAAGGACAAAATGAATTGCTTCATTGGAGTTGCCTGAGCAGCATGCTAATGCGGGGAGGTGGAAGGCATGAATTATTCACGCTCTCGCAGCCTGAGCAGGCAGATCCTGGCTTTTCCTGTCACCAATGCAACAAGTGGCAGCTGGCCTGGCCAAGCTCGGCCTTCGCACATCTCTGGAGAGGACAAAATGCCTTCTGGAGAGGGAAAAGCTCCCTGTCTCCGCTGTGCCGGGCACACCCGGGTGGATTTTCAGGTTAAGCCTTCTGCAAAATGGACCCGGGAAGCACAGTCTTTTGTAACTCAAATGTACTTGACCATAAACTACTCTTCTGGCAAGAAAACAGGTTGCTTCGGTAAGTTTGTGCAACTTCTGACGTTTTCTGATTCCACTCTTTTCGGTTTACAGTAACTATAATGTGCAGTGTTTTACAGTCTTTCTAAAAATAGTGTTCTTTTTGCTTTTAAAATGACTTAAAGAAGCCTAAAAAGGCACGCAATCTTTAATGCTAGCAAATATGTAAACAGTGTCTACAGAACTGACGCTAAAGTTATGACTGAGCCTTCTTAAATTAGCTTGTATTACTTAAATTTTCAAATCCCTGTAGCACACTACTAAACCAAACTATATTTATGCCCCAAGTCTGATTTCTTGCAACCAAAACTGAGGGCTATATAATTCAGTGTCAAACTGGAGAATCTGAAAGGACGTGTGTTACTTTTCATAAGAAATGTTGGTTCCCTGTTTTAAGTGCAAGTTGTGTTGTTGCTCTTTATTCAGCTAAATACATATCTGATTGGGCTGGGAACAGGACCTGATCCCTGTATCCCTGTGTAACGTTCTTACCATGCATTAACTATTCTGTTGTGGCATAAAATAGTTAAAAAGCATTGGTAACTTAAACAATTTTTCTAAAGATAGGAAGGAGATATATTTGGTATGTAAAGCATATGCCAGCGATGAGCTAAGGCTAGACTTACTGCTTCTTTATAAGGTGAAAACCACCAACATGTTTTGCTTTATTATTCATTATCAGTATATCTGCCTATAATATTTCTTTCAATTGTTTATCTGATTTTTGTTATTTTCCAGTAGTGATATTATCAGCATTGCCTGAGAACTCTTGGGTAACTCACTAATTGGCACAGTTAAAAAATTGATATAAATAATCAACTCCCAAGAGCAGAGGCCATGGATAGGAGCGTGAATATGAAATGAATCATGATTCAAGTTTTGATTGTGGGTAACAAGCTCTCCCTCTTTTTGTTTGTTTTTAATTACATAGTCCAGATTCTGCTGCTTCTACTTTATTTTCTTTGTTTTGATCATAAAAGCATTTTATCTGACAGCCAAATTTTGAAGGGATGAAAGTACAGCATAATGATATCGAGCGCTAACAGTCTTCAAATGCCCTATGTTTTAAGAAACAAGAGGTGAATATAGGGATATGTAAATAACAGGAGATATGCAAACAATGGATGTAATCCGGCACTCCTTAATCATGGGAGTAATCCTTATTCACGTAAGTAATCCTGTTGGTTTCAATAGACTCACATCAGTAGGTGCTGAGGCATAAGGCCCATATTTTTCAAGGAGATAACAGTGTCTGTTTTACCTGGTTTTTCTGTAATGTAATTTTAGCAACACAGTTTTTAGTGATGTGTTTGAATGCATTAGCGATAATGTTAAATTAGACTTTACCAAATGCCTATTTTGCACCCAAAAGTATAAAAGAAAAAAGGAATAACGCATTAGCTGTGTCAGTAAGAAGGTACAAACCCCACATACTTTATTAGAGATGTGCTTGCAGTGGAACAGCACTACTCGCCCCGCTGACTGTATTTGTAGATTATTTTTTGTATGTGAGGTATATAAACTTTGCTTCTTTTAGAATGGGATACAACTTCAGCAGAAAATCGCTGTGACACCTGATATAAAGTACATTTGGGACTCCATAAAAGTGATGTTGATTAAATATTGTTCGTCTTTCTGATTTAAATACACGGGTTTTGTTGTAACATCCCAGGAATATTTTTATTGCTGTTACGGTCTCTGATCTTGCCAAAACAACACCTGCAGTTCTGCCTTGGGAATAACGTGGTTGTACAAATGTCGTGGTTGTGTTGCCCTCCTCATCAGCCCAGTGCGGCACTTTGGAGCCTCCCACTCCAAGACCATGCAGTGCTGCCCTGTAATCCAGGATGGGGCTTGGGAGCACCTGTGTGCCTTTCCCCAGGCAGTGCATCTGTTAATGAGGGGAAACTAATTACTTAAAAGCTTTTGGTACGATGGGGTTGAGAAGTATAAATAGTCATGAACTGTTCCTGGTGCTCTGCAAGCCAGCAACCTGTGTGTGCGCCGGATGCCAGGGGTGGTGGTGTGGATATGAACATTGCCCTTTAACCATTGCAGTCGTTGCTGTGTTAAGGTCCTTCCTCTGTGGAAATATTCTCTTGTGTGTATCCTGAAGGGGCCAAAATAGAAATGAAGTAAAAGTACAACGGATGACGGTTCCAGGTGGTACACAAAACTTGCAGTTAAGTGAAGTTGGTATTATGTACCCGTTGGCTTTTTGTTGGTTGCATTGAGTTATTGAGAATGAACTGATTATTCTTTACTTGGCTTCAATACATGGCAAAGATTTTGGTGTTTTGTATTTGCAAATGAGGTAGGCTATATTATTAGTATCTATTTGCACAGAGTTAGTGTATAGAACCAGTTTAAAGCCGAGGCTACATAGCTGTTCAGGGCAGTAGAGTGCTGGAGGCAATAAAATGACCAGTGCCAAGAGGCTGGAAGAGCTGACTGGCAGCTGCTGCCTGGAGAGAGTCTGGAGCAGCAGCGTTTCTTTTGCTCACTCTCATGCAGGGTCCCAGCAGGAGCATTAAGTCTCTCCAGGTGAGTCCCTTTCTGTCCCCTGCTCCCTGCCCATGGCAGGAGCAACACAATTCCCAGTCCCTGGACAACGCCACAAGCATTGGTTGCACATTAACTTCAACTCCATAACCACTTTTGAGGGTACTTTTTTCTACATCTGTTCACCTCTGCTGAACTATAAAAAAAAATTCACATGCGCTATTTTTTCAAGGATCTCCTGGTGCCAACAGGCAGAGGTCAGGTGGCCATTTTAATTTTTACTACCTTTCATGAGTTTGAGAGATGGTTGTTCGTGCAAATTTATTGAAAAGTCTTTAAAATTTGGCCAAAAAAGAAGTGCTTTAGAATGGTTCAGCTCATTTTGTATCAAAAATCATGTGCGTGGCAATTTGGAACAGCCTGGGTGTTTGTTTTGGTTTTTTTTTCCTTTGTGCATACAAACTACCTGCAGTAAGAGGTGTTTTCCATAATCACTGACATGTCATTCTCGCGTCTCTCTTCATTAGAGGCTGCCCATGTCTCCTTCCGTCCCACCCAAGAGAGAGGGCAGGGGGATTCATAGTCTCTGCTATTTCCCCAGGTTAGAAGCTCTGTAAGAGCAAAGCTATGGGTGTGCCTGCTGCCAGCCATGGGAAGAGCAGGTTCTTTGTGGTTTGGCAGCATTTCCTCCTTTGTGTAGATGTATTTTGCTGCTCTTTGGGGTTGGTGACACAAAGGCAGCGCCTTGTGGCGTTGTTACGGTTGATGGACTTTGCTGGAAGCATGCTGAGGTTTCCTGCTTAGGGCTTCCATTGCAAAGCTTGTATAAATGGTAGTTAAGCTGGAATAAGGTATTTGAAATGATATGGACCAGTTCTAAGCCCAAGTAGTACACAGAATATTAAAGCACAGGTAGAGGAAATTCTCGAGCTGTTGTTTTGCAGCTGTCTGGGAGCCTGTGGCAGAGAAAGCAGAAAGACTGGAAAAGCCAGCGTGCAGCCCGCACAGCGTGCAGCTTGAGCAAGGCCTGGGAGCGTGGCCCTGGGAGAGCTGAGCGCCGGCTGCTTTACATCAGCTGCTTACATCGCGGGTCCTCCAGGTCAGAGCCACGGAGCAAGCTTCACCTAACATAGCACGATGTGGTCGCTGACTGTGGAGCAGAGCCTGTGTCCTGGTTTAGCCCCAGCCGGCAAGTAAGCGCCACGCAGCCGCTCACTCACCCCGGCGGGACTGGGGAGAGAATCAGAAGGGTAAAAGTGAGAAAACTCGTGGGTTGAGATAAAGACGGCTTAATAGGTAAAGCAAAACAGTAATAATAATAATAACAATATAATGAAAAGGAAAAGCAAAAGCCGCGCGCACAAGCAAAGCAAACCAAGGGATTCATTCACCCCTTCCCATGGGCAGGCAGGGGTTCGGCCATCCCCAGGACAGCAGGGCTCCGTCATGTGTAATGGTCACTTGGTAAGACACCATCACTCTGAATGTCCCCCCCCATTCCTTCTTCTTCCCCCAGTTAATATACTGGGCATGACGCCATATGATATGGAATATCCCTTTGCCAGTTTGGGTCAGCTGTCTGGGCTGTGCCCCCTCCCCTCCTGGCTTCTTGTGCCCCCGGCAGAGCATGGGAGGCTGGAAAAGTCCTTGACTAGTATAGGCACCACCTAGCAGCACTTAGCCACTACTTAACAACAACTAAAACATCAATGTGCCATCAGGGCTATTCTCCTACCAAATCCAAACCACAGCACTAGACCAGCTACGGTGAAGAACATTAACTCTGTCCCAGCCAAAACCAGCACAGCCTGGAGCAGGAGATGTGTCCTGTGGTTCAGCATGTCCTCAGTTTGGTCTTTGACCTTAACAAAAGATTGAACCAACAGAACTACCTTAATTATATGCTTTTATTACTAGCTGCCTAGTGGCTTCTAAGTGGAAAAGCTGAGCCGGTGTGACTATACGTATTAAATAGGACAACAGCACAGGTAAAACTGCAATGCATATGGATTCTTATAATAAAAGTTTTTCACTTGGTCTCCCTCTCTAACTCTGCTGTAAATCCCATTCTGTGTCTGAGAGCAGCCAGGCCTGGAGGAGCAGCACTCCCTACCCTCTATGCAGTCCAGCCCGACCTCAAGCTGATATCTCCCCAGGGCATGTTTCAAGAATGTTCTTCCATACAACATTGCTCTTGTTTCATGTGACATTTCTGCCTCTGAATCTCTCCGGAGAGGAAGAGGGGAGCAGAGGACAGTCACAATCAAACCTGCGTGCGTGTTCCCAGGCCCAAACCTGTCTCAGGTGACGATCAGTGATGTGCAACATGCATTAATCATGGTTGTGTGATGGTGTAACACGTCAGTCACGTTTCCCATGGCATGTAAAATTAATGCGTGAAAGATTCATCCTCAAGTTTTGAATTGCTTAGTTCTTTGGGAAAGTGCATTTCTTCCTCCCAGTGGGATAATTGGTTCAGGAGTTAGCCAGGCTCCTGGAGCGGTTTTTGTTTTGTGTGCACCCAGTAGTGACACCTAGTGATGTCCAAGGAAGGTTTGATTTCTTGAGCAGAAGAGCAGGTGGCGGGCAAGAGAAGAGAGCCCCAGGCTCTTTCTGGTTGAACTGCACATGGTGAAATCAGTCAGAGCTACAGAAAGGGAAGTTCTGAACCTCAATGTCAGCCTTAATATATTTAAATGACAACTACTGAACTGTCACCTAATGGTTGACAGTAATTATTAACAGACAGAAAGCAACTGTTTTTATAGCCTGCATTTGAAGAAATCTAAGCTGTAAAGTATATTGAGGGTCCATGCCACAGCCTTGTCATGTAGCCACGGCTGACAAATGAAGCATCTCCTCCAGATCTGAATTAGCTACAGTAGATGAGTAAAAAACACTGATTGAAAACTTTTTACTTCACAGCCGTCAAGACTTCTCTATAGTACGTGTTGCTGTATTGTGCTGCGAGTGCAATTACCTGGGAGAGTGTGTTCATTTTCATTCATTAGTTGACAGTGGTGTCTTTCAAAATGATCTCTAGCATTATGAGCAGTAAATGATGGTATGCTTTCAAAGGTTAAACTGTTTCATTTTTTTAGTATAATTTGCTTATTTCAGAGAAGCTACATTAGAAATATTATTAGACACTGGAGTCTCCCTCTAACTGTTACGGTAATGAACAACTGTTGGAAACTGCTTGATATTTCCGTGGTTTGAGGCATTAGTGGCCCCAGAGAGAAACATGTTATCTTTCAACCAGGTCTTTAATTGTTTCCTAAATTGATAAAAGAGTTAATCTATTACTGGCAAGACACTTGCTTCAGTTGTGGGTGAATCTTAAAAACCTTTTCAGTTGCTGTCAAAATCAAGCGATCTGTGTGAATTATTCTGAATAATACTGCACAGCTTTTCGGTAGCAACCACTTTGTCATTTTTGCTGTTTTCACATTTCCTGACAACACGTTTCCGAGAGCTTTGTTCTCGCTGTGGAATTACAGTTGCGACCCTGTCCTGTGGCACTGCCTGACACCTGACGGTCCTCCAGGAGCAACCAGGAGAATTCAGCATAAACTACTGTCGGGCATACGGTGATGACCGCTATCTATTTTGAACATGCATAATCTTTCCTCCACTCCCTGCAAAGTATTCACAGCCTCTTGCTACGTGTCGTATCCTGACTTGTTGATGGTGCATTGCCATTAATAATTAGGGTCCTGCGTAGGGTTGTTATCACCAACAACTGAAAACACATTGTCATTTCTATAAACCTTTCCTGATGATTAAAGACCATCAGTGCAGGCTTTGTGAGGAACAGAGGATGTAATGGTGCAGAATAAACAGAGACAAAATTACCTATTGTCGGTCTTTTGGAAGATGAAGAATTGAGTCAAGAGAATATAGATACAATTTTCCTTCTATCTCTAGTATTGCCCAGGATAGACATATGGGGAAAAAAAGAAGTGTTTTTAACATCAGAAGACTGAGCAGAAGGTAACACTAGCTGCAGCCCTCATAGGTGGTGTGGAGCACCTCTGGGATCATGTTTCTAATCTATCTGTTTGAATTTCATTGATTGCATTTATTTTTATACTTAAATTGAGCCAGACTTCTAGCGTCTCTTAGAGCTGCATACATGTAAAATAAAGTTGGGAGGTCAAGTACACAACAAGCAGGCAGGCTGGGGAGGTATCCTACATGGCTTGGCTCAGAAGTCCCCACAGAGAAGCGAGGGCAGAGCAGAGTCTGTGGCTGCACATGGACCGGTACTCTCTGCAACTCTTCTGCTGACTGTCTCTTCTCAAACCATCCGCCGCTACTTTTCGGATGCTGAGAGGAGCCTGCTCTCCTCCCCATGTCACCAGCGCAGTGCCGATACAGCTCTCCTCCCATCCAGCATTTCAGCCACGTAGATGAAACAAATACATTCACAGCTGTCAGACAATTGTACGTGTGAATCAATCCTACCCATAGCTCTTGTGCATAGCAAGGGCTATTTTGGAAATGCATTTAAATTTTTTTCTTTTTTTTTCCAGTAATATCAGGCTTTAACAGGCAAAGTTCCCCTGCAAAGTCTTACAGAAGGAGGATACTTTCCCCCTTTGTAGTCAGTTTTGTTATCAGATCACCTTTATGCTAAATTATACTGAAAACATGTGGCTGGCTCTCACTTCGCTAAATTTTCATTCAACCATCTTTTTGCTCATGTGGCAGTGAATGAAAATAAGGCACCCATTAAACTGTAGGCGGGTGCTCACCTTCGTTAGTAATATTGTGCAGTATTGCGAAACCGCAAAAGCAGTCTGCAGTGAGGTTTCGTGCTAACCTGCAGATAACAGCACAAAATTTCTCAGCCCAATTTTGAAAAAGGAATTGAAGCAATGCAATTTCATTCTCACTTCCTACATCTGGAATTGGATGTGGATAATACAGTGTGCGTTGTCACATTGAGTATGATATACCATAGGTGCATTGTGGATATATCTCTCGTACAATTTTTTTCCATATAGAATAAAATAGTTGGACGGAGATACAGAACTTAACGGGAGAAGAGAAAAAGCTGTGTACCAGAATGGACATAGCAAATTGTTAACTGCTGTTCCAGTAGATTTAGGAGGGTTGCTATGGTTTCTTTTATAAAAACCTTCCAGCCACACACTATTGCAAACAATGCTATATGTAGGTGTAAAGAAACGTATTGCACATGCAGCACCAGCGCGTGTGTACAGGGCCAAGCGCGGCAGCGAGCGTTCAGCGCTTGGTGGGTGCCGAGCATCGCCAGTTCAGTCATTCCCTGTCCTCTCCTTGAAATTAAAATGTCATCATGCAAACCGAGAACTGCCTGATGGTAACAGCTGTTGCTTGGTGAGAAGGCGAGCACATAGCGTGGCGTTGCTAAAACACCCCAACATTTATTTTCCTGTAGGATCCTCATCTTTTTGTTATCTCGTATTTCTGAATTTCTCAGTGCTGAAATTTTTAGGGCAAATGCTCCTTGCTTCGGGTTTTTTTTTATTCTTTCTTTTCTTCCATAGTGCCTTGAACAACAGCTCATGACCTAGTTCTGTCTTTTAATTGCTACTGCAATATGAATTTTAATTCCAGCTAGAGTCCAGATGTATGTCAGGGCCAGTACCATTTATCTTACAGGCCAGTGTTTCCCAGCCCTTTGAATTCAGGGAGCCCGTAACCTTTTTGAAAAAAATCTTAAACCATCATCATGTATTTCACTGTTGTCTGGTGATGGGAAATGGAGATAATAACTGTTAATCTAAATGCTAATATGTATTTTGTCTTACGGCTTAGTTTGTTTTGCTGCTCTTTAAGCTTTCACTAAAGATATTAGTGGACATGATGTGAGCCTTGTGCTTGCATCCTCCAGTGCCCAAGTGAACCTGGCCATAGGTACTGACAATTTCTAGGAGCCCATTTCTGCTTATTGATACTTAATATTTTTTGCTTCTTTTCATGACCATTTTTGGTGACTTACAGACATTGGTGGTAGAAGATGAGTGGGTCATCAAGAACTGTAGGTATTATGCATCTAGTGGAGATCAGAACTTGATGAACAAGGTGTTAGATTTAGCATGCTCCAAAAGAGTACACTTTTTGGAACAATGTAAACTTTGTTCACAAAAATATCTCTGCAGTTCAAAAGAAACCCTAGCTACGTTTACTGCATTTTGAGCATCCCACAGATTTCCTGTATCAGTTGACATTTAGCTGTTTTGCTTAGCTAAGATTTCCCTCTTTTGCTCCAATGAAATGGGTGGCGGAGGCAAGTTATCAATATGCCTTCTACTGACTGCTCCAGAACAGGCTTAATTTTAATCATTCTATGATTGCAGCTTGTGAAAGATGTTGGAATCCTGGAGCCGGGGGGGAGAAGCATGTAAATAAAAACATAAGATGTTTTAGGTTAGATTAGGATCTTGAAATGCTGGGATACGCTAGTATTCAGTCAGCATAGAAGTTTAATTTTTCATATTAAGAAAACTGCAAAATGGAGAATAAATAGCAGTTTCCAATGTACACAGAAGCGTGCCCTACCTAAAAGACTCTCGTACAAGGCACATGCGAGCAGAGGTTTTCTTTATATTATACCAGTTGACGACAATGCAGAAAAGGGGAGTCAATAATACTCTGGAGAGCCAGAGGAGGAGCAGAAAGCTGAGGACACAGTCTCACACAAGCACTGGAAATGTGGCTGGGAGGAGAAACGAAGGGAAGGACAGCATGTGGGCGCGTTTGGGTTGAGGGCTGGTAAAAAACTGGTCAAAGCTGGACCTAGGAGCACAGCAGTTTCTGGGCTGTGGCTCCTCCATAGGCAGTCACGGCTCTGCACCTTACCAAAGATCATGCATGGAGGAGGATCCTTGTCTTCATCGTTACGGTAAAACTACTGAAAAACTACTTGCCAGACCCTGGTGCTTGCTAGTCACTCTGCCAAGCAGATTTAAAAGCTCAGCTGCATCAAATTATTATCACAGTGATATTTTACAGATACAAGGTACCTTGCAACTTGTTCTTACAATAGGCATAATGTTACTACGCTATATTATTCCTGATATTTGATGTACTATATTTATATTTAATTAGCTAACTAAAATGCATTTTCTGCCAAAGATATGGTGAGCAGGAGGGAAAAATACCTTCTTGGAGAAATGTCTCATAGCAGGATGATTAAAAGGAGCAGATAGTACATTCTGAGAAACAGAAATTTAGTACCTTAATCCCAAAGACTCCCCAAAAGCTGTGGAAACTGTAGCTGAGATTTCAGAATACAAACCAGCAATTTAGCTGTAAAATAAATCTCTTTAAAATGACACTGTTGTGGTATCACCTACAAACATTTTAGAACAGCAAGTTAATCCAAAGGTTACAAGTAAAATAGCAGAAAGATGCTTCTGTGCTCAAAGGATAAGTACTTTTATGATTGGGAAAAAGACATTGTGTTCTTCACCCAAAGGGCTGAAGCTTTGCCTTAAGTGCAAAATTCAGCCATGGCCCAGGGAGTCGCCCCTAATAGACCCACGCTTATATCGTCCCCTTGATACCCGCGATCACAGTGGCAACATGAGATCAGTAAATAAGGTTTGATCTTCCTTTTGCATCGTCTGTGGAGGCAGGAGACCAAGTTTGCTGGCCAGCAATCTGCATTGGTCTCTTGACTCATCTTTGTGTGGTTGATGGCAATTTCTATGCTGCCATGCTGCCCAAAGCCAAAACCTCCCTCGGCAGCACACAGAGCCTTCCACCAGCAGCTGGGTTATTAGCAATCGCTTTCATGTACTTCTCTCCTGTGGGAGATGTGGGCTGACTTGGTTATTGTACGTGGGAGGAGGATGTGAGAGTGCAAGCCAAACACCACTGCAGGTCCCTTTTCTCTTGCAGGTGGAAAGATAAAAGGGCTTGTAAATGGGTCTCTCAGCCCTCTTCCATAAGCCCAGGGGATCTTTTCTTGCTTGGGGCTCATTAGGGGGCTGTGAGAAGAGCCCCATCTTGCATAGCCTCTGCTGCTTTCACCCTGCGAGGCTGGCGTAGGGTGCAAGGGCTGCAACGGGGCAGGACCACAGCTCCGGCAGCACCTGCCTGGGGCAAGTCTGTGACTCCAAAATTGTGTCGTTGTCTGCAAACCTCTCCCTGAACAAACAGGGAATGCTTGTGGGAAGCGTGCAAGGGAAGAGGGATGAATGTAGTGTCGATAGGCTTGTGCAGAGTGAAAGAGCTGTTTCGGTGGCTCCTTCCAAAAGCTTGTCCAGCTCAGGGAGCAAAAAGATCAGAAAGAGCCAGGGGGAAGAAATCCGAGGAATATCTCGGTGAGCTGCAAGGAAACTTTGCTACTGTCTGTATTTTACAGGCTGGTAAATGAAGTCCTGTTCTGGGTCTGTGAGAAGCAGCTAAGGAAAGAGTGAGCAAGGGGCGTTTTCTCACGTGCTGGGACTGCCTCTCCAACCCTTCCGGCCGCTAGATGAGCGTGGCAGGTTACTGTGTAATGACTTCGTCTTAGCCACCTATGCTAATTTACTGTCTGGATCTTCAGTGAACTGCTCTGCCTCTTACTCGCATCCAAATTCTGCTTTATTACTTTTAACGTTGTTTCTCTTCCCGTTTGTGTTCCTCAGGTAGCAACTGCGTTTTAGCTTGCCTTCAGAAACCAGCAATAATATTTCCTCAGATGATTCATTTCTTTAATTTGTTGTTGTTCTGGTGTCTGACACTTCCCGCTCGTGCAGAGCTCTCCCTGGACTCAAGAATCTCTCTGCAGTACGTGTGTCTTGAACACAGTGTATTTTAGTCAGGGCTCCCAGAATTTGGTAATACTTGAGGCCAATTTTTACAGTAAATCTGAATGCATTCAGCAAAAACATGTGCAGCCAGTGATCGGACATAATTGCCGGCAATTTCACACCCACAGAATCCTTGCTTGACTCTAACATTCCTGAGCCCCATCTTTCCCATCACCATTTCAAGCAGGAGTCTCACAGTTGCTAGGGGAGGGAATTTTTTATGCACTTATATATGAAATATTTTTAGCATGAAGTGGAGAATTACCCATACAGTTTTCTGGTTAATATTTGCTGTATTAAAATGGAAGGACCAAAATGCAGTGAGAAGAAAATCTCTAGAGGTCCGGAGGCCAGGTTTGATACAGGTACTATCCAGGCATTCAAAATATTACTCGAACCCGTGTCTGCTGAGTTTCACTGGAGCTCTGACAATTACAGGCTGTCACAGGAGACTTCCACATCTAGTCCTGACTCAATTACCAAGTCTCATACTTCTCATAATATTACCATTGCTGTAAATAAAGTCAAGTTCATTCTCCTTTTTCTTTACTATCCTAAGGAAAAAGGAAGTGGCTGACTTCTACCACCGAGCATCGAATTGAGCCCAAGTCTCAGAGGAACTCTTGGTTGAATTTGAATTAAGTATTTTTTTTTCAGCAAATTTGTGGTTATTGATGCACTGAGTTTAAAAAACAAAGCCTCCCATATTTATTGCCCGTTCCCAAATTCTTGCTATAAGAGCACGTAGTACCTAAAGGCTAAAAATAACAGATGTACCTAAACCACCTAGGTCCCCTTACAATTTTACAGATGACAGTCAGTAGCAGACACAGTACTTGAGCATGCCACTGGATTATGTTTAGTGCTACTGTACTTTCCATAATGCATTCTGTTCCTTATGAAGCCTAATACTTGTTTTCCTTTTTGCCTATTATTGCATGCTGAAAAGATGTTTACACTGAGCTGTTCATGACTCTTGGTCTTTTTCTGAAGTGATTAGTTGATTGCAGCTCAATATTTGAGTAACTCAAATTATTTCTTGCACTTCATGTTTGTAGTGATCCGAGTCTGTCTGTGTACAACTTCTGAACTGTGCCCAATTCTGGGACTCATTAAATGTGCATGTGTCAGGCAGGCTCCACTTCCAGTATAAGCGCTTTCCTTCTCTTCCTCCTCCCCTTTTCCAACTGGGGTTGCACAGGCTGATTGAAAGAAAGGGTATCAGCAGAGGATCATCCCTGGAAGTGCTCTCCTGTTGAAATGAAATCCCTCTAAACCTGGGATTCCCAAACTGTGAAGCGCACACCGTGGTGCTACTAGGATATTTTATGAGTTGCTCCCAAATGCCTTCACAGAAGTACTTTAACCACGATGCACAAGATAAATGCCTCCATAGAGGCACTACCTCAAAAAAATATCCCTATCTTGTAGAGTTCCTTGCCATACCCCTATGACTCCAGCCTTCTTCCAGCTCAGCTACCCCAATTAACTGCAAGGCATCTGGGCTGATGCATGAAAAGGTGGGATTCTATTTGACTTCCGGATGCCAAGGGTGGTATCGAGGTTTGAGGTATGTGAGAATTGGTGAGAAGGTTGGGAGATAGGAAATATTTTGGGGTCCTAGGTAGGTGTGTAAGGATTTGATATGGTTTAATAGAGAAAGAAGCAATTGATGAATGTCTCGCACTTATGCACACATGCCTCTCTGGTACAGAACATATATCTTTAATCAGTTTAACCAAGGGTGATAACGTAATGTTAAGAAACGGGTGATAGTAGGATGGAAACCCCATGGAAGAACTGTGGTTTAGCAAACAAGGGTATGTTCTGTGTTACAGAGCTTAGTGCCATCTATGTTGGTTTTACAGCAGCAGAAGGGAATGTCTGGGCTGCAGTTCTTGATTCAGATTTTTTTAAGGTACTTTAATACAGTACTTTTTGTAGTGCAAATGCATGAGCAGTCCCTGGAGCAAAGACTTCCTTTTAGCAGTGGATTGCCTCCCGTGTTCCTTTATGTGCTTTATTTTATCCCGTGAACACTCTGCTGTTTTACCTGGCCTAGCCACCAGCCTGACTATGGGTTTGTTCTGGGAACTGGGAAAACACACTTCTGAATCTCAGGTCTGGAGTCCATCTTCTGTTTCTTTGGGCCCTTTAATGAACCATTTACTTATAACTAGAGAAACTAGGTGAGACACCTGACATGAAGGAGTGGGTTTGGACCATGGATCCCAGCATCTGGGAAGACGGTGGGAGCTGAGATATGCCCTCCCCGTTAGCCCATCAGCTGGTTTGGGCACCCTGCCCTCAACCTCCCCTCTTCTCTGAATCTTCAAATCTCTGGGTTTTTTTTGTCTCTAAAGTGTGAGACTTTTTCCACTGGTTGATGGGACCAGGGCACCTCAGAGGACACCCCTGGCTCAGTGCTGAAGCTGGAAAGTGGCTTCTACCATAGTCCCTCTCCTCAGCCATGCACAAGGCACAGGCTCAGATCGGCCTGAGCAGCCCTACCCAGTGAGTAGGGCTGTGAACTGGGAGAAAGTCTTCAGCACAACACCTTGGATGCAGTACTGAGGCATGGTGGTAAGAGGGGACTGTCCGTGCAAGAGGACAACTGCTACAAGAAAATGAAGCTTCTCTAAAACACATACCTCCGCATAGACACCCAACCTCTGCCGTACAGCAGCACGGACTGCACGTCCCTGTGCCAAAACGCACCAAGAGCCACAAAATGTCAACAGAAAGAAAATGTTCTATTTGCGCAGAAATTTCACCCAGATTCTGCCACTTCCTGGTAGGTGCTGCTGGGGAGAGGTGAAGTGCCTTTCTTTGGGCAGATAGTGGCGTCACTGATGCTTTGTATTAAGAGGGCTCATTAACTCCACAGTGCTGTTTCTGAAGATGAAAAGTCGCCTTTTCACAGTGCAGGAGTTTTAACTGTGCCCTGGCTAAAGATTACCTCAACCTGCTATAAATTGAGATGTTTCGCTAATTGGTTTCTTGGTTCATTAGCCAAATTGTGTGTATGAGGGAAATGGAAAAAGCTCAGAATGAATTTCCCTTGCAATCCTTAATTTAAATGGTGAGCAATAATTTTACGTTGAACAAAACATGTTACGTGATTTGCAGTGATAGAGTTAATTTTTTTACTTTGGGATCATTTGCCAACCTTAAAGCTTTGTGGGAGAATGATCTTCAGTTGTGCCTCATTCTGGCATGGCATGACACCAGGTAGGAAAGTATAATCTTTATACCATAATGTAATAATCTCAATTTTTATACAGAAACGCTTTGTCATGGGCAGTTCCTCCTCATATCTCTAAGTAGTGAGATAACAGAGGTAAACAGGAAAAATCTTTAAAAGTCAGCTTTACCGCAGTGGATGCTGCAGCTCTACTTCCATTACAGCCATGGAAGTAACAAAAATACGATGTGTCCCTAGTTTACTCTTTCCAATGCAGTGCACTCAGCTAAAAATCAAAGATTAACTCTGAGCAGCTAAAGGGAACAAATTCTACTAATTCATCAAAGTGAATGCTGTAGAATTTAATCTGTTTTATGAATTTTCTAGCATTGATTGTTATGGCATGATTGGGGCACGGGAGGTCATTTGTGAGCACTGAATTGCTAGTTGTGTGACAGTAAAAAAGGAAGGCTAAAAGAAAGGTTAAATTAAAGAAGCTGCTAGAAGCTATTTTTGTAAGATGAATGTATATTATCTAAATTAATGACAGTAAACCTCCAATTAGCTGAATGCTGATGCGGAATTACAGCTTTATAAGGTAAATACATGTTTTCTCAAGCCAAAGGGTTGGGTAAGGAGATGTTTAGCCTGCAGCTGTAATAGGGTTACAGGTAGATGAACACTTTCTGTATATTGGGGCACGGTGACCTCCCTGCTTTTGCTGAGGAACCTCTACAATAAATCTGTCACTCCTTCCTAACAGCAATACAGACTGTGAAACTTATGACCTTGTTCTCTAGAGTATCCTCCTGTAATCTGGGATGGGCAAAAGCCTTGAATGTGCTGCTTTGTTTTTCAATAAACAGCTTAGCTTTTGTTTTAGAACAGAGATTTCTTCTTCAGCCCAGTGCACATTGTTTTGGCACAAATAAGTTTGAAGCGGAGCCTCTAAACTTGTTTCTGTTTTGTTAATTTATTGAATTCCTCTGTAAATATACATCAAAGGGAACAGCAGTTATGCACTGCTTTTCTTGTGGTTTTTGCAATTTATACATACTAAAATAATTGAATAACAGAGTTATTTGAACAATTTATTCCTTGGAAAGGGTAGAATTTTCTTGCAGATTGTCTTTATGTGAAAGGTGGGTTAATCTCCGAGATGTATCATCTCACAGTAAAACACTGCAGTTGCTTCCCTTCGTGAATACTTGCAGTATACCATTTAGCTGCGTATAGGAGTTTGCTGTCATTATGGCTTTGAATATCAGCAAAAACACCTGGTCTGTAAAAAAGAAAGCAAAAAACCCCAAACAAAATTTCACCCCAAAGCCCCCAAACCAACAACCAACCAACCGTGTGAGTTTGAATAGGAATACGTAGCGTAGAAGCGCTGAGTAATCCAGAATGCCTGCTTATTTTTAAAAATGAGATACTGATATCACAGGCATCTCAGAAATATGATGGGATTAAGATAAATCAGTGGACACTGAAAAAAAATCCAGTACAAATTAGATAGAAATGACAAAAGACCAGGCTGACAAAGGGGCAGAGCCAAGAACCAAGGAAAACCCACCCCCAAACCACTTTTGCATTATTTCTTAAGGTCTTATTTTCCTAAATATTTCTAAAGGATGCCCACAGTGTCTTTTATAGAGACCTTGTGATGGGAACATAACAGCAACACTGGGTCACAGCAAGGATCCGGTTACACCATTATCCTGATTCTGGTAATTTTGGTTCACAATTAATTAGGCATTGTGCAGAAAAGAGTATCTTCTAACGGGCGTGTACCTACCCAGTAGTTCCGCATCTCCCCATACCTCTTCCTACACATCCTTTGAAAGCTGTCTGTGATTTTTATTGATCTCTATCACGTTGTTTCTTTGTTGACTTTTGCTGCAAATTCCCACTTACTTAGTGTCGGTGTTTTGCAGTAACTTTTTGGGCCATTCTGGGAAAATAGTGGTTCTTAGCATACTTCTGCTGTTTTAGGATGGAAATTGGGTTTTAAGGAGATTTTGAGGCACTGCTGTGTGCATTTTGTTTATTTACTAGTTTACTGTATATTTTCCTTGGTTCTTGGCTCTGCCCCTTTGTCAGCCTGGCCTTTTGTCATTTCTATCTAATTTATACTGGTTTTTTTATCAGTGTCCACTGATTTATCTTAATCCCATCATATTTCTGAGATGCCTGTGATATCAGTATCTCATTTTTTAAAATAAGCAGGCATTCTGGATTACTCAGCGCTTCTACGTATTCCTATTCAAACTCACACAGTATTGCTTTGGTTGCTGTTTCTATGCTCCATGTATAAATGCAGTCTTCCTTGTCTGGACTGTTCTTTGCAATTATTTT